>JAMKQA010023242.1:0-11081 GCA_024699735.1 Posidonia australis
TAGGGGTGACTGAGAGTGTGAGCCAGAAAAGAAAACATACATTCGCAAGGGCATAAAAGAATAGAGAAGACAGAAGGCGAAGACAGAAGTCAGCCCATGAGTGAGAGGCGTGCGTTGTAGCTCTACCCTTATCATACCTTAGGGAGGAGTTGGAGTACGTGCCCAGCAAAATCATACCTCCGAGGGACTAACCCACCCTCTTGCAATAAAGGCCTCTTGAACAGATTGGGCACTCATTACCTCCAAGACAAGGTTAGAGTGAAACCACACGCCTATGAGGGAGTAAAAGAAAAATAATGATGTTGCAAAGAAAAGCAGGTGTAGGACCTTAAACAGTTTGGCATGGAGCCAGGTCCACCGCAATACCTTATAGTGAGTTTGAGTGCCACCCTTACCCAAAGAGAGCCACCTAATGACTTGCAAGTCTTTGTAGTGGCAACTGAGTCGAAGGTGTCATCCTCCTCTAACGGGCAAACAGCTTTCCAACATAGCTGAAGGCAAACAAATGACTGAACTAAACAAGCAAACGACCTAAATAATGAACTCATTGAGTAAGCAAGACAATAAATGTAAATAACAAGCACTGAATCAGAGGCATGCCTTTCCTGATCCAGTAAAATAGGTCACTGGATTGCTCACAATAATAAAGTCCACCATCATAATCATGATCATTACAACTTTGCTTCAATGAACTTCTTCAACAGGAATCGTTGCTGGGTACCTTCAACCAGGGGCATGTCAACTGCTCAGTGGTTAAAGAGAATAAGCAGCAAAAGCACCAGCTACAGCATAATCGAGCCAAAGCCGTCGACCAGGGGCATGTCAACTGCTCTTTGGTCGAAAGTCACATATCTTGTGCCTAACAGAACGTCAATTTGCTTTGCAACTGAACTATAGCCTCCAACCAGGGGCATGTAAGCTGCTTTGTGGAAAGGAGGATTGTTTTCCAAATGATGGTCAAGTGCACATTTTCATGGAGAAGCAACATTCATAAGTGCCTCCTACAAAATGACAACCACAGCAGAACATTGCAGCCAAACAAGCACCAGGCCTGAGGCATCACTGACATGTCAGAAGTGCTCTAAATTCGCAATGGCATTGGCATAGAACAACAGATCCTCAGCTACTTCAACAGATATTCCCCACAGCTACGACGATCCAGGGTGCACTGGTACTTGAATAAGATCCCCTTGGCGAACTCTTATTGGCTAAACCAGTTGACTGGACCCCTCAGCATTCCTCTGTTCTTTCTTTCAGCAGCATCCTTAGCTTTCCGATACCAGGGGCATGTCAACTGCCTTTTGGTGTCGTTCTTATATCTTCTATCCTCTTAGCATCCTTCCTTTTGGGCCGTGACCGATAGCTTCTCGATGGGCGTGCTCGCCTTTCAGCTCTCCGGACCATCTCCGCCAGCTTCTCAGTTGATGTGTTCGTTTGTCATGCCTCGGATCGCCACCGACAGCCTCTCGGTTGGCAAGTACGCTCCTCGGCACTTGGACCATCACCGTCAGCTTGTCGGTTGATGAGTTCGTTTGCCATTCTCCCTTGGACCATCACCGCCAGCTTCTCAGTGATGCGCTCATTTGTCATCTCCTGGATCATCACCGATAGCCTCTCGGTTGGCGAGTCTGCTTGTCGGCACTCGGACTATCACTGCCATCTTCACAGTTGATGTGTTTGTTCGTCCTCATCTTGGATCGTCACTGATAGCCTCTCAGTTGGCGAATCCACTCCTCGGCACTCAGACCATCACTGCCAGCTTCTCAGTTGATGTGTTCATTTGTCATCCTCTTGGATCGTCACTGACAGACTCTCGGTTGGCGAGTCTGCTCCTTGGCACTCGGACCATCACCGCCAGCTTCTCAGTGATGCGCTCGTTTGTCATCCCTCCTAGACCACCACCGACAGCCTCTCGGTAGACGAATCCGCTCCTCGGCACTCGAAACGTCACCACCAGCTTCTCGGTTGATGTGTTCGTTTGTCATCCCTCCTGGACCGTCACCAACAGCCTCTCAGTTGACGAGTCTGCTCCTCGACACTCGAACCATCACCGCCGGCTTCTCGGTTGATGTGTTCGTTTGTCATCCCTCCTGGATCGTCACCGATAGCCTCTCGGTTGGCGAATCCGCTCCTCGACACTTGGACCATCACCGCCAGCTTCTCGGTTGATGAGTTTGTTTGCCATTCTCCCTCGGACCATCACTACCAGCTTCTCAGTTGATGTGTTCGTTTGTCCCTCCTGGATCGTCACCGACAGCCTCTCGGTTGGTGAGTCCGCTCCTCGGCACTCGGACCATCACTGCCAGCTTCTCAGTTGATGTGTTCGTTTGTCATCCCTCCTGGATCGTCACCGATAGCCTCTCGGTTGGCGAATCCACTCCTTGGCACTCGGATCATCACTACCAGCTTCTCAGTTGATGTGTTCGTTTGTCATCCTCTTGGATCGTCACCGACAGCCTCTCGGTGGACGAGTCAGCTCCTCGGCACTCGGACCATCATCGCCAACTTCTCGGTTGATGTGTTCATTTGTCATCCCTCTTGGATCGTCACCGATAGCCTCTCGGTTGGCGAGTCCGCTCCTCGGCACTCAGACCAGCACTGCCAGCTTCTCAGTTGATGTGTTCGTTTCTCATCCTCTTGGACCGTCACCGATAGCGTCTTGGTTGACGAATCCGCTCCTCGGCACTTGGACCATCACTGCCAGCTTCTCAGTTGATGTGTTCGTTTGTCATCCTCCTGGACCATCACCGACAGCCTCTCGGTTTACGAATCCGCTCCTCGACACTCGGACCATCACTGGCAGCTTCTTAGTTGATGTGTTCGTTTGTCGTTCCTCCTGGATCGCCACCGACAGCCTCTCGGTTGGCGAGTCCGCTCCTCGACACTCGGACCATCACCGCCAGCTTCTCGGATGATGTGTTCGTTTGTCATTCCTCCTAGATCGTCACCGACAGCCTCCCAGTTGGCGAGTCCGCTCCTCGGCACTCGGAACGTCACCGCCAGCTTCTCGGTTGATGTGTTCGTTTGTCATCCCTCCTGGACCGTCACCGACAGCCTCTCAGTTGACGAATCTGCTGCTCAGCACTCGGACCATCACCGCCAGCTTCTCGGTTGATGAGTTCGTTTGCCATTCTCCCTCGGACCATCACTACCAGCTTATCAGTTGATGTGTTCGTTTGTCATCCCTCCTAGATCGTCACCGAGAGCCTCTTGGTCGGTGAGTCCGCTCCTCGGCTCTCGGACCATCACCGCCAGCTTCTCGGTTGATGAGTTCGTTTGCCATTCTCCCTCGGTCCACCACCGCTAGCTTCTCGGTCGGCGTGTTTGTTTCCCTAGTTCTCTGACCATCACCGCTTGCTTCTCGGTTGATGTGTTTGTTTGTCTCCTTCCCGAATCAGCACCGCCTGCTTCTCGGTTGGTTGATTCACCTTTTTCCGCTTTGTCTTCTTCTTCCAGGTGCTTTTTCTTTGAGTCTTGTGTCGAGTCCTTCTGGGCTGGTATCCCGAACTACCCAGGCAATCCCAGCGGTGCCTGATGGATCCCCACTCTTTTCCTTTTGGGCTGGTAGCCCGAACTACCCAGATGACTTCTGTAATCAGTCGCTTCTCGATCGACAGGCACCGTGAGCCCTGTTTTGGCGCTTCTCCCGGCTGGTGTGATAGCAGGTCTTACCTCTTTGGAGCTGATTGGTTGTCACCCTGCTGGAGCTTTGTTGTGTTCATCAGTTTGGCCTCAACTGTGGCAACAAGATCTCTAGCATGGACCCCTGGTTTGAACACTGGCTAGTGGCTGATTGTCGGTGATTAACTCCTGTTTGTGGTTTCACGAGGGGTGTCTTTGTCAACCCTGAGCATCAGTCTCTGTTCTACTCGACCTCCGACCTCGCTCAGGGAGGAGCATCTGTAGATACCCCAATTTTTTGATTTTGCAGAATGAGGATGTGGTGGTTGAGCTCGAACCCTGATTGAGGGCCCACAAGGCCCATCTAAGCCCAATTAACTCCTTCAAGGCCCATTAAGCCCTAGTTGAGCCCATTTGAGTCCACAAGCCCATTCTAGGCCCATTTGACTCTCATTCAACTTGATTGGGCCCATTTGGACCCACCTAGGCCCACATAGGCCCATGGAGGCCCATGAAGCTCACAAAGCCCACAAGGCCCATTTAAGCCCAATTAACTCCTTCAAGGCCCATTAAGCCCTAATTGAGCCCATTTGGGTCCACAAGCCCATTCTAGGCCCATTTGACTCTCATTCAACTTGATTGGGCCCATTTGGTCCATTTGGACCCACCTAGGCCCACATAAGCCCATGGAGGCCCATGAAGCTCAAATAGGCCCATTAAGCCCAATTAGGCCCATGGTGGCCCGCAATGGTTCAACCCACATCTTCTCCTATTTGAACTTCTTCCAAAACCAAGCTCATTTATCCCTCTTCATCTAAATTTAAACCCAATAACACATTTTCCTTCATTGACCTAAGTTTCCACCTAAATATTCAAATTTTATTTCAACCCATCTCCTTCCTTCCTTACTGAGTTCACTCCTTCTCCCTGATCCCTCACGATCCAGCCATTGGATCAATCTTTTCTTCACTGGCTTCACTAATCCTTCCAACCTAGCCCATTCCAGCAACTCCCAGCAGCACAAGCCAGTCATCAGAGCCGTCGCCGGAGAGGCTGGACCATCGTTGATCTCCTGTTGGCAAGCAAGGGACAGCTTGGGGACAGCGGTTGAGTTCTTGTTGGTCTGTTAGGGGAAGTGGTTGTTTAGTTAGAGAGTTGCTTAGCTGTTGGGTGGGTTGTTACAGCGTTTGGGTCATTGGGTTCAGGTTTCTCCGTTTGCCTATAAAAGGAGGAGAGGCGACAGAGAGCTGGAGGTTTTTTCTTTTGGAGAGGCAGAAAGCTTTTCCCACCGCAAGAGAGAAGAGAGCCAGCGATTCCAGCGACGAGAGGGAGAGAATTCCGAACGGAGAGTGTGAAGCAGAGGAGCAGAGAGCCAGCCGCCACTTCCGGAGCTCCGACGACGATCTCCATCCAGGTACACATCCCTGATCACTCTAATTGTCTGAATTGTAGCCTCTAGGTCTTCTTCTCTGTTTTTGGTGCGATCCCAAGCGATCCAGAGGTGTTCTCTGATTGGGATCGCCCTCCGGTGCCCTGCCATCACCAAATTCCGGCGACAGAGGTGGGGGGGCAATCCAGGAGGCTTCTTGGATCCCCGAGCCTCCTGCCTTCCTCCTCTGGTCTTCCTGGAGCTCCTCAACCCATCGGACCGCCGCTCCATCGCTCCTAGTAGCTACCGCGACGTCCGCCAGAAGAACGCGTCGATCTGCCGTCGCTAGAGAAGACGATGAGATCCAGTAGTGCGGCGCGAGCCTCCAGCCCCCCACGCTGCTCCATGCCTCCAGGATCACTCCACTGCTCCCCACGAGCACTCCAGAACCTCCAGCAACCCCTCCTTGAGCCTTAGTTGATGCAGCGACGCTCCTCGCCGTAGATGGATCGCCGATGGCTGGAGATGCATCTTCGTCGCTCCGTCAGCCTCCCTTCCAATCTTGAAGACATGAGGAGCCTCCGAGATGTCCCCACAGCCACTGAAAGTCGCACCACAGCCTTCAGAGGAGATCTTCTTCCCCGACGTCATCGCCGGAGCACCTCGACGGCGAGGTAGGTGGGAGGCCCGTTCCCACCGCTGGATTGTCCATCCACTCCGTTGTATGTCTTCCTCTCCTCTCCTTCTTGCCTCTCGTGAAGCCTGATCTGAGATCGGACTACGGGAAGGCCTTGTTTGCCCTCATCCGGCGGTCGTCGCCGGCGAGTTCCGTCGTCCCCTTTTTTCAGTTTTAAAAACATTTAAAACTTTATTTTGAATAAAGTCTGGAGTTTATGTTTTTATTGCAAATAGGTCCTTCTGGAATTACTTTCTGGTCCTTTTATTGCATATAGGTCCTGCAATCATTTTTCTAAAATGTTTCGAATAAAGTTTTAACTGAAAATATTACATTTCTTACCCTGAACATTTAAAGTAATGTTTTCTGAGTTTAAAACTTTAATGAAAGCCCCCTGAGTCTTTGAAACATGTTTTCTTTCAGACATTTTGTCAAAAGGACCTTGCACTTTCTTAAAAACTTCCTACAAGTTCATTTTTTCTGTGACAATTGCATAAAAGACCCTAAGCTTTCTAAAAATGTTTCTGACAGTTCATTTTACAGTGAAAATTACATTTAAGCCCTTGCATGTTTCAAAAACTCTCTGGATAGTTGTCTTTGTTGGTTAAATTGCATGTTAGCCCTCATACTTCTCTGAAACGTTTCCAGAAGAATGTTTTCACTGGGAAAATTGCATTTAGACCTTGTCTTTTACAGAAAACTTCCAGAAGGCTTATTTTGCTGTGAAAATTGCATAAAACTCCCTGACTTTGTTTTAAAACATTTCAGAAATATGTTTTCATGGTCTAATTGCACTTAAACCCTCTGTTTTACTAAATTTCTTCTGGATGCTTTGGTTGCTGGGTATTTTGCAGTTTAGCCCCTATGCTTTATTGTAATTACTCTGATTTACTGTTTTCAGGGGTAGAATAACTGTTTTGCCCCAGAATCATTTCTGAGTATTTTTCTTGCATTTTTATCCAGATTTTGTGCTGAATTGACATATATTGCATGCATTAAAGGGTAAATTGCATTTTAGCCCCTAGAGAAATTCATTTTGCACTAGAGAGCATATTTGACCCCAGATTTCGTCATACATGCATGGAATGTGTTCTCCTATGTACTTTCGCTGATTTGGGATTCTGAATGTCAGTTTTTCTTGGATTTGGGCTTTTTGCACAAAACCCCCTAGATTTCTTCAGATTCACACTCACACTTGCATTCTGCATACTTTTCACATCTTTTCGCATGGTTTTTCCCGTCTTTTCTTCTTTGCTTGGTGCACGCTTTCTTGCTATGTTCCGAGCTTAGTCTTTACCTCGTTTTCCGGACTTTCCTCGATTTTCCATGGTTTTCGCTTGTTTTGGTTTTCCATCGCCCGAGGGCGTACAGTAAAAGGCTTACAAAGCCGACATGGTCCCGAAACAAGGATTATTTTCCCCTTCTTGATTTTCTCGGATTTATTCCTATTTCCGTTGTTTTGTGAGATGCTTTCCGAGAATTTCACGATTTTCACGATTTTCCTCATCGCCCAAGGGCGTACAGTAAAGCGGCATTAACAATGCCTACATTCGACTTTCGGATTAACTTTTTCCCTTTGATTTCACTTCTCCTTGATTTGGCATGTTTTCGGTCATTTTCATGCATGAGTATATAGAATAAGCAAGCATACATTCATCAGACCATTGACAATAGGAAACCTAGAAAGACCGAGTTTTCTCGGGCGCATGGGGGTGCCTAACCCCTTCCTCATGCGTAACCAGAATCCTTACCCTTTCTCTGGCCCGCATTCATCTTGCATTATCCATTTGGCACGGATCACACATGCATCTTTGCATCTTGTTTACTTTCTGCCTTTTTTTGTTTTTTTCTTGGTTTTCCTCGTCTTTCCATTAAAAGACTAGGTGGCGACTCCTTTCCTTATCCTTTTTGTCTTCCCTTTGGTTTTTCGAGTCTTGTCTCTTCCTACAGATTCACCATTTTCGCCATGACTATATCGGACCTCCCCGTGTTTTTCTGCACACCGGAGTAGGTTTGGTGAACCGTGCCTAGGGGTTCCACTGGCATGGTCACACCAAGTTCAAAGGAATGGCAACTCCAGACCTCATGAGACTCTATCCAAGCCCCTAGTTGTTGGGTGACTCTCTCGAAACGGGTCACTGTGTTTTGGGCTCCATTCCAAATCCCACTGGACCATACTCCTGCTTTTTATTTTAATTATTCTTTATTCTCTCCCTCATAGGCATGTGGGTTCACCATATCCCTGGCTTGGAGGTAATAGGTACCTGGTCTATGGTGGGGAGCTGTTGCTTGTTTAAAGGGGTGGCTAGGCCCTTTTGGACATTTCTCCCAAGTATTCACTCCGACTCCTCTCCAAGATAAACTTGAGGGACAGGGTTACCCGACATGCCTCTCTCTTTAGGGCGGACTTCTATCTACGACTTCTATCCTCTTATTATTATTATTTTTTTTTATGCCCTTTTACAGATATTTTATTTTTTTATATTTCTCACGCTCTCATTCTAACCCCTAACATTTTGTCTCCCTCTGAGAAGTGTAGGGTCCCTGAGGAGCTTGGATATTTCTCCCAATTCACAATGAAAGGTGGCTCCCTCACTCTCTAGGTTCTTGAATAGTATCTACCTGAGGAGGTGCTACACATTCCCAACATTAGTTGGCTTATCCCGCCTATCATCATAGGGATAAGATCCGTACATGCATTGATGCAAGAGAACTATGCCCTGCATATGCATATTTCATACTAGGATTAGTATGTGTTGTGATGCAAAGCTATATGGATGGAAGAAGAGCATGGATTTATGCATGCATGGAAGAAAGTGTTGGTGTCGCAGAGTGAGGACATGCTATTTATGCTCACTAATAGTACTTTTTCAAGTAGCAAGAGTTAACTGGCTCCGATTGCTCGATGCAATCCATGTCCTCAAGGATGACAGCCTCTGATGGTGTTTCAAAATGGTCACTGCACCCTTGATGATTTCTGGTTCCGAACCATTGTCTGATTGTTCTTTTCCTGGTACACAAAAGCTTTGATTACCAAGCTGTCTTTGCACAGCACGTACAATAGGTGGGTAACTGTCCTCTGTTTGACTGATGTGAGTGCTGCTGGCTGGGTTCCCTCCTGAGCCTAACTCAGGATCTTATTCTTTTGGACCCCACTACTCAATTGGGGCCAGGTCTGATAGTACCACCTAGACCCGCCTCCCGGCTGATAGGAGATAAATTCCTCTGGTCTAGCACTCAAAGACTTGTTCTCTTCAAGGGTCAAGATTGCAGACTGCCCTATGCAACTGCTGACTCTCCCTTGTCCTCTGTCATTGCTGCTTTCCCTTTCCTGCGCCTGATTTCATCCTATGCATCTTCAACCAGTACTGATAACTGCTCCTGAAATAGAATCTCCAGATCACTGAGCATGTTATCCACTTGGGCTACCGTAGCATCTCCTTCCTCTTTGCAGGAAGGGGAATACACATAGTAAGCACTAGTAGTCCTCTGCACCACAGGTTCTGATTCTGGCTACCCTTGCTGTAATCCCCTCAAAACTGGCTGTTATTCTGAAGCTGATTTTGCCCTTGCTGCATCCCAAGCTGCAACTAGATTAGTAGACAGACTTTCTGTTGACTCTGGAGGCGGCAAAGTTAGCATGGCTCTCCCCAGGGACTTGGATGATGTTGAATCTTCTCTGTAGTCCCTAATTTCTCCTTCCGAGTAGTAGTCCTCTACGCACACCCATTCTGGCATACTGACCGGCTTATTTGGCTCAGGCTCTGCAAGCATCAAACTCCGATTAGGATCCAGCAATCCCGCACAGACAAAATTGTTTAAATCTCGTGGAATAATGAGCTTTTGAAACTTACGACGCCTTGCGCATTTGTCTTGTGGCTTGCGCTCGTATCCCAATCCTTCAAACTTGCGTCTTCTTTCCGCGGCGATTGGTTCCGTGATTCCTTGGCCATTCCACTCGAGAGGTGCTCCTTTCTCATACCCCCATCTTTGGCATAGATTCTCAACCATCAAGAAAGGATTGCCGAAAGTGGCCAAATGACTGGCACACTCGAGAATCGGAATAAAATTGACGGATTCAAAACGGTTGACACGGTAAAGTACATCAGAGGGTCTGGAGTCAAAGCGGACAGTAAGGGGTGAGACTGAAGTGACCGCCTCAACCCTCTCATTTTCGAGGTTTTCCACCATTACAACGACGATGTCATTGTTCTAGCGGAATT
This sequence comes from Posidonia australis, assembly GCA_024699735.1. Classification (NCBI taxonomy): domain Eukaryota; kingdom Viridiplantae; phylum Streptophyta; class Magnoliopsida; order Alismatales; family Posidoniaceae; genus Posidonia; species Posidonia australis. The sequence goes on from JAMKQA010023242.1 coordinate 9,890, forward strand.
TGATCATGCGATGGAGGGTTGAGGGGATGACCTGATGCTTGTGGAGCCATGGGTGCCCAAGTAGGAGATTGAAGGATGGTTCAAGGTCAACAACATAAAACTCAACCTCAAAACAGGCAGGGCCAATGATTAAGGGGATGGTCAGAATCCCCAATACATCATGGTGTGTGTTATCGAAGGCCGTCATTCCCTTTACAGCCGGAGTAATGTCCTTCGATTTGAAGCCCACCTGACTTGCAGTCCGTAAGGGGCAGATGTTCAAACAGGCACCATTATCAACTAGTGTACGAGGAATGCGGAAATTTCGATATTGCACCGCAATGAAAAGGGGCTGATTGTGATTTGTCCCTGCCGGAGGAAGCTCAGAACTGAAGAAGGAAATGACCTCAGGTGCAGCTATCATTCCCACCATGTTTTCCAAGGCTAAGGGTTGTATTGTTGAGGAAACATGGGTGGCCTGGAAGACTCGAAGAAATGCTTCTCTATGTTCAGCCGAGGTGTGGATAAGATCCCAGATGGAAATATCTGCCTTAATTTTCTTCAACTGGGTGGTAATGTCGGCTACTGGTGAATCAGTTCTGGTGGTAGGGTTAGCTCTGGTGGTAGTCTCCTCAGGGATTGGACCAAGAGTGGGGGTTCTAGTTTGGGCAGATGGGACCACAGGCTGGCTAGTCTTGTTTGCTGGGGCTGGGGCCTTGTACACCCTTCCTGACCGTGTTACCACTGCACACACTTCAGTGGTGTAACTGTAGGGCATGCGGTGGGTGTCTTGTGTTAGGTTGATGACCACAAGAGCACGGGCTCTTAACTCTATGGGGGTTGATGCTAGTAGAGTGGGTTCTGGTACTTGGTGGGCCGGGTTATGCCTCGGTCTGGCCCATAGGCTGATCACTGGTGGGGCGGAATGCATGGTGGGTCGGGCAGCCGCGCGCCTTGGTCAAGCAGTCAACTGAATCATGCTTACAACATGTAACCATGCCGGTGAGGAGATTCCGCAAAAGAATGCGAAATCGGTCGGCAAAAATCACGTCGAAAAAGCAAAAATAAAAGGAGTCGCCACCTAATCTATTATGGAAGACAAGGAAAACCATATGCATGAAAAATCATGCAAAAAGCAACAAAGACAAGTCTACGAAATAACCAGAATGCGGGTAAGGATCCCTGTTACGCACGAGGAAGGTGTTAGGCACCC
>JAMKQA010023246.1:0-11752 GCA_024699735.1 Posidonia australis
AGTTTTCATGTTTTGGTTTTCCTTGTCTTCCATAATAGATTAGGTGGCGACTCCGTTTTTATTTTGCTTTTTCGACGTGATTTTGCCGACCGATTTCGCATTCATTTGCGGAATCATCTCGCCGGCATGGTTACACTTAGGATGTGCATTGGTGCTTTTGGTACGTTCAATAACTAACTTACCTTCTTGTTATAATTTATTTTTTACCATGCAATTCAACCCATGACCATAGTAAAATGAACTTGATCCAACATCTAGGTTTAGGCTTATGACAGAGCCAACAAACGCCACAACCAACCCATTGTACAAGAAATATGCCAAGCAATCCAAGAAGATACAAACAAAGCTTACTTCAAAAAGGAAATTATCCGATGTGGAGGTTTAAATGTCAACAACACATGTTAGCTTTATATAGAATTTATGTTTGTTCCATACAGCTAGAAAAAAAATTTATAGGATGATAAGTCAGATGACAATGCAACATGGAATAAGGATGTTCTACATGGACTATATCAAGAAGTACTAAATAATTTTTTGCTGATATTTTATAACTATCATTGCCACCAGCACGACGTCGGGCAACAATAACTATGTTATTTATATTATAGTTTTAGTACAACTATAAATGGATATTTAACTAAGTATTAGTAAAAGTAATAAGCAAATAGTTTCGATTTCAATAAAGGTAATAATAATTGCAATGCTACCATTCATTCAGTTTTATTGCCACTGTTATAGAAATTGCCCTCATATTATTGTGTCAATTCTTTCTAAAATATTAATGTTGCATGATACCATTATTATACTTAGTACAGTGACGATAATAGTTTGTGTTTCATTTCTTAATTTCTAACTGATAAAGAGAAGATTAGGAACAACAAGTACATGTAATCATATGGGAGTTATATATAAGAGAGTTGCACCAAGAAATTACCCATTTAAAAAAGGAAATGGATCTGAAATATAAAGATAATGATTTAGCAATAGCCAAGATTGATATTCTGTAACACCCTACAGCCACATGATGCCGCAGTAAAGCTAATTTAAGTCTGAGTTTGCTAAATTAGTAACAGTTGAATTTAAGATAAATTAAATACTAACTACTACCCAGACATGTGTACGGTTAGTGGCTCCCAAAACTCAAGCACTGGAACTGACTGCACTCCAACTTAGCACCTGAAGCCAAACAACTGAAATGCATGAGTGACATCTAAGTCACCCAGTATGTGCCCCAAAGAAAACAAAAAGTGGAAAAATGACTAAAGCTCTAAATCTTTATTTCCAAATCAAAACTCTTATATCTTCCCTAAAATTTTTTTTATAAAACTCTAATTTGGTTCATAATCAAATTCTAGCTAAAATTCTGAGAAAGGTTTTTTCAAAGAAATATCAAAAATCATGGATTTTCAAAACTTACTTTCTTTTCTGAAAACTATGTTCTAAACATATCTCTGGAAAGCTGTTTTGTAACACCCGTAAATTCATTTTTGTAATTATTTACATTATAATGAATTTATTCCTGGATGGGTGTTACTGTTCCGAGTTTCATCTGTGTGGTTCTGTGATTTTGGGCTTGGGTCTCATAGGCCGGCTTCTAATTGCGTGTCCCTATGCGTAGTTGGCACTGCCTATTGTGGCACTATGCTTGTGGGCCCGGGTGTGGGTCCGTGCTGGGCCCGTGCTTGTGGGTCGGTTGGTGGGAGTGAGTTGGTGGTGTGGGTTTGGTGTGCTCATGCGGGATGCAGGTAGGCAGGACGTGTAGATATGCACGCGTCCAGCTGCTGCATTGCATGGCTTTATAAGCCCATAAGCGCCCGGTGCACGACTAGCTCATCCTTCTTCTCCTCCTCTTTCCTGCTCTACCAATTCCCCTTCCTGAGCACGCCATCTCCTTCTCCTCCCCACCCCTCATTTTTCCTCTCCCTCTCCCTCTACTCACCCATCCCCCATTCACTCCATCCCTCCCTCATTCACCCCTTCCTCTCCCGTCTCTCCTAATCTCCTTCCCTGCTTATCCTCTGTTCGGTGTGCTCGAGAGTTGACGGAGGTGTGCAGCGGCGTGTGGCGACGGGTGGAGCTCCGGTGAGGCACGCTTAAGGTCGTAGAGATTCCATGGACGCGTGGAGTCGCCGGAGTTGGCCGAAGATCGAATTGGATCGTCAAAGAGCTCGTCACAGGTACGCACCTCCAACCAATGTATAGAAAGCATGAAATTGGTAGAAAATTATAGGAATGCATAATATCTAGGTAAATTTACATTCCTATAATTTATTCTGATTTTATGAGAATTTATGGTAGTATATATGGTGTTTAATGGCAGGTGTTGTGTTTTGGGTCTTTTCAACCCTTATGTCTTTGCGAATTTATATCTTGTAGCATGATGAATGTATTTTCATTTTGTTTGTTGAGATTTGGAGTAGACTCAAGGGTTTACACCTTATGATTTATGTGTGATTTTTGGTGCTTGTTTTGGGGGTCTGCCCTAAGGTCCCATTTTGGGTGATTTTGAAAAGTGGAGTTTTGGGCCGCTTTCTGGTTTCGTAGAAAACGACATACCGAACCATTTCAGTATGTCGTTTTGTTGTCAGTATTGGTCCTCTGGTCGAACTTCGATCGTCCGATTTTAGGCAATTGACTGAATTTGGAGATTTCAGTCGACCGAACCATTTTCGGTATGTTGATTTTGACCATGAGTGTTGACCATTGACCTGTTTTGGTTGACCGATCCAAATCGGTCTACCGATCCAGTGATTTTCGACATGCCAAATCAGGGCCCAACTGTTTTTATAAAATGTGGTTTACATGGGTTTTCCGGATTGGTTTATATTGTCCCTTTGAGATGGGATTGTGGGCTGTCAGTGGTGGTCCCCTGGGACACCTGATGTGTCGTTTTGCCAAGGTTTTGAAAGAATTTCCAAAGATATAAAATGGTTTTGAAAATGGTTTTCAAAGAGATGATTAGTCTATTTTGGGGAAATGGTTTTCCTAGTTTTCTGTGTACGGGTCGAGACACTGTAGGACTGTGTCGTCGGGACCAAGGAATGTGATAACATTCTCAGGTGGTCGGGCACGTCTCCCTGGTCGAGGTCGGGAGTCGAAATACCTAATGCTGAGGGTGGTCAGGTCTTGGAGGTATAAGACTCCCTGATTGTCGTCTTAAGGCTTGGTTTGTGGTCCACGGGTTGAGGTGTCTTGTGACATGATGGGGAGGTATGATACTCCTGGTGTCGCTGTGAGCGCTGAGGCTCGAGTGTCATCTGGTGTGGAGGTATGACAATCCCTCCTTAGCACCGTGTGAAGGACGTCGTGAGGAGGCATACCTTGTGGTGGCCAGTGCAGGTGGGACATGTGCCCCATAACTGGTAGCGTCATAAGAGACAAGAATGCCTTCCCAAGGAAGGGTTTGCTTTATGAGGGTTCTCTAGATAGGGAGAATCATCGGACGACACGGCGCCTACCTAGGGTGGCAAGTCGTGGCAGTGCAGACGCCATGGTCACTCCTTAGTGGATTGCTTGTGGGTAGAGTTTAGTTGCCTGGCGCCGGGCTTCTTAACTCACTGTGTGTAGTTTTGGCCATTGAGGGTCTCGTTCGTGGTTTTGGGCTAATAGAACCCCAATTGTTGTTTTGACTAGTTTCAAATGATTGCGAAATGAATTTAAAAGGAAAATTAATATAGTTTTGTTTTCAGTCATTTTCGTGGGGTGCGTGCTGAGTGACTGTTGTCACTCACGTTTTCCTCGTGTTTTTGGGTTGCAGGTGTAGACATGCAGAGGCTTTAGTATAGTGCATATAATCTGGAGTCTCGTAGCTGCACACACAGGTTCCTAGTAGTTGATATATTCTATTTAGCTTTTGATTTTCTGTAATTTAATTGTTTAAAATTATCACAGAAATTTGGGGTGTGACATGTTCTAAGACTAGGTTTCAGCTTAAATCTCAAATCTTAAATCGTAAATCTTTCGAAACACAGAATCTGGCTAGAACTAGTCCTACAACACTATTCTTATCTTGGCTGAATTTGGCTAAAACTTAGAAGTCAAAACCAAGCTCGATTCTAGCCTAAAATTGATTTCTGAATCTGAAATCTGAAAACCTCTTTTTTTGTGTCACCATGATCAGGAGTGACCTGGCCGCAACTGTAGAAGGAGGCAACAACCTCGATCCCCTACATTGCTACAGTGAAAGTCCCCGTACAGGGCATATCACCGTCCTGGCCAACGGACCTTACTATTTCTTTTATCTTTTCTATTCTTGTTGCACAGGGATACGTCTCCTCACGATGTCCCTCTAATCTATCTTGGTGTTGTAAGCATCAGTGACTTTGCTCGACTCATCACAATCTCTCAAGTTATTCTACCTGGCCTAGTGTGAGCTCTCGAGCTACCTCACCTAGCTTACCTAACACCACTCTCCTAACTGAGCACACAGCCCAACCAGCACAAACTCTTTGGCTCCCAGTTTCATTCACTCGGGGCCAACTCAAAACTCTGAAATCTCTTTTCTAAAGCATGCTTCTATTCAGAAATTCTTTTCTAAAATCTTTTCTTGAAAACATGCATCTTTTCTAAAATCCTTTTCTGAAGTCTCTTTTTAAAACTTTTTCTAAAATCACTTTCTATTACAAGGAATGCTTCTATGAAAACCAGTATTTTCTTCTAGGAATAATTCCGATTAAATCTCTTTTAAACAAGAATCATTCTTTTTAAAAATTTACATTTCTTTCAAAACAACTTTTCTAAACATCTTTTATTCCAAAATAATTACATAGGGATTAAACCATATTTTCCATTAGTTATGATCTTCATTAAGTGTTTTATCTTTTTTGGGACAATGCTTGTGATACCTGCGCATCCCGTCCATGCGTCAGGTTCGCACATGCAGCACGCAGCCCACACACTTATAGTAAAACAGAGATCAGGTCATCGAAAAAATCACCCCACTTGGGAGCTCCAAGTAGACCTATCTCCGACCACTGAAAAAATACACATAAATACTTATTTTTAATGGTTTTGAGTCTACTACATTTTGGGATAAGTTTCAGCTTAATCTGATATGTGGTTCTCAAAATATTAAATCATAAAGCATGAAGTGTCACAAAAAACTACCGTAGCATGCTTTTGAGAAAATCATTGAAATAGCATTGATTAATTCTCATAAATTTGTGAAATCATTGTAAACTCATAATCTCATGCCAGACTACCTACATTCATGGTTTTTAACTAGTTTGCAACATTAACTAAGCATGGGAATCGATGGAAACAGAGAGGAGAAAGGATGGATCGCATACACTGTGATAGGTTGCCAGCGTTTCTTCTTGTCTCTGACGAGCACCTCAGTGTTCCCCAGTGATCTCCTCCCCTCCGACAATTGCCCCACTTCCTCTCCCCCGTTCAAAATCCTCTCTCAGGTTCCCCACTCTCTCTCCTCTCTTCTCTGATTTGTCATCCAAGCTCCAGTAGGTCACTAAGACTGTCTCTTAGGTCTACACTCAACTAATTCTTCTAACATGTGCCATTCCTTAATCATTAAATTGGCCATTGTGTAAGTGAGTCTGCTCAGGGCATCAACGACTACATTAGCCTTCCTTGGATGATAGGATAGGATGAAGTCGTAGTCCTTGAGGTATTCTATCCATCTTCACTGCCTCAAATTCCAATCCTTTTGAGTGAAGATGTTTTTCAGGCTCTTGTGATCTGTGAATACCTCAAACTACTCACCATATGGATACTGTCTCCAGATCTTTAAAGCAAAAACCATTGCAACCATCTCTAGATCATGGGTGGGCTAATTTCTCTCATGATTCTTGAACTGGCATGAAGCGTACACCACCACTCTACCATATTGCATCAACACACACCTAGCTTTGTACCGCAAGAATCATGGTATATTGTAAAACCTCCACTCCTAGAGAGTAGAGTCAATACTGGAGATGTGACCAAACAAGTCTTCAACTCATTGAAGCTCTCTTTGCATTGCCATTTCTAGATGATTGGAACTTATTTTGTGTCAAATTGGTCAAAGGTGCTGCAATCTTGGAGAAATCTTGTATGAATCTCCTCTAATATCCTGTTAAGCCCAAGAAGCTTCTAATCTCTATCATAGTTTTGGGCCTATCCCAACTGTTGACTACCTCCACTTTAGTTGGATCAACTTTGATTCCCTCTCTAAAGATAACATGGCCAAGAAATGCGACTTCTTCCAACCAAAACTCGCATTTCGAGCACTTTGCATAGAGTTGATGCTACCTTAGGGTTTCTAACATAGTCCTTAAATGCAATTGATGAGTCTCTATATCGGGGGAGTACACCAATACATCATCAACAACTATTACCATCAACTGATCCAGGTAGGGCTTGAATATTCTATTCATCAGGTCCATGAAAGCAGCTGGTGCATTTGTCAACTCATACAGCATAACTAGGAACTCATAATGGCCAAATCGAGTATGAAAAGTTGTCTTATGTGCATCGAATTCCTGGATCTACAGCTGGTGATACCTTGATCTCAAATCAATCTTCGAAAAGACTGAAGCTCCCTGCAATTGACCAAAGAAATCATCTATCCTTGGCAGAAGGTATTTGCTCTTTATGGTGATCTGGTTCAGCATCCTGTAATTTATACAGAGACGGAGCGAACCATTCTTCTTCTTGACAAACAAAATTGGTGCTCCCTAAGGTGACACACTTGGTCTAATAAATCCTCTACCAACAACTCTTGGAGCTGATTCTTGAGCTCCCACAATTTAGCTAGTGCCATCCTGTAAGGAGCCATCAAAATAGAATTGGATCTTAGCACCAAATCAATCTGGAAATCAAGCTCTCTGTGTGGTGGCATTCTAAGCAAATCTTCTAGGAAAACATCAGGGTACTCCCAAACCACTGGTATGTCCTGTATTCTCAAAGCAGAAGAAGAAGAAGAAGAAGACATTGTCACATTGGCCAGATACCTTATACAGCTTTTAGATAGGTGGTGGTAAGTTTTAATTGCAGAAATTATCTTCTTTTGTTCCCCTAGTCTGGTTTCTTGCACCACACACCACTCCTGACCTGAACATTCTGCCATAACTCTCCTCTTAGCACAATTGATCATGGTTGAATGTTGTACCACCCAATTCATTTCTAGGATTACATCATATTCTTGCATATTCATAATTATCAGGCTTGCCTTGAAGTCTTGATCTCCCAATTTCACATTGATTGACCAAAAACATTTCCATGCTAGGCTATGCTCTCCTAGTGGAGTCACCACATTGAGATGGAAAGCCAATCTAGTCGGTTTGTCTCTAATCTCAGCAACAAATAACTCATAGATAAAAGAAAATGAACTCCCTAAGTCGAAAAGGACTTTATCCATTTGGTCAGTCACAAGAAAGGAACCTAGTCATCACATAATAATAACCATCATTAACAATATCATCATAAGGATTAGTGCCAGGTACAACATTACATAAATAGGGAAATATCATAATACATAATACACTACTACTCCTTATCCTCAACAACGTCCTCAAAAGGACTAGCATCAGGAGCAAAAATGGAAAACACTCATCCCTTGGTTAGTTACCGAGGTGTATCTCCAGCGAGCTTAGGAGGATCAGGGCAATTTCACTGGATATGTCCAGTCTTTCCATAGTTATAGCAGGTCATCTTTTTTGGGTTCCTCTATCAATGGTAACACTATGCTGCCACATGCCCTACACGGCCATAGACAAAGCAAGATCTTCTTTCCCCTGTGCCGCTGCTCGAACCAACCTGACTATATCCAACATTGCCTCTCCTGATTACTGAGGTAGAGTGCTCCTTCCTTTTCTTCCCAGAGTCCTCAAAACTGCCAAAGCTCTGTCCTCCTGAAGCAGAAGACCATCAAGCGAACTTCTTTCCTTTGCCTTAGGGGTAATCTTCCAAGAATTACTTGCGGTCCTCCTTATAGCAGGTTGCTAGTTCCACTACATTTTCCAATGTGGAGCATTGGTAGTCGAGAAGCCTCGATCTGAGTGCTAGAGTCAGTCCTTCCACAAATCCCTCGGCTCTGCATTTTTCTATATCAAATGTCTGCGAGAACTGCTCCAATTTAGTGAAGGCCGCCTCGTACTCAACCATAGTCATGCTACCTTGCTTCAAGTTGATGAATTCTCTGTCCAATGGATCCCACTCATGTTTTGGGGAGTATTTCTCGTAGAAGGCATCCCAGAAATCTTCCCACGAGATCATCAGGAGATCAGAATTTGGGAACTTCATACGGCATGTAGATCTCTACCATTGGTCTGCAACTCCATTGAACTGAAAGGTAACCAATCTGACCCATTTCTCTGTTGGACACTCTATGCCGTCCAGAATCTTCTCAACCTCTAGCAGCCATGCCTCACAATCCTCTGGCTTGTTCCTGCCATCAAAGGTCAATGCACTCAGTCGGTGGAACTTATTGAGCCACGGGTCTACCTTGGTCCTATTTGTAATATTTTGGCCGAAAGTTTAGGCAAACTTCTGCATCATGTGGCTCAAACTCCTGCCAGATGCCTCCCTAGCCACTGTCCTGCTCTTCACTAGAACTTGTTGCAGGAGTCCTACCCTTGCCTCGACCTTTGGGCGACATTTTGCTACCACCACAAACAAACATATCAGGTGCAAACATTCTTCATTGTGTAGTTTTTAAGGAGTCAATAATCGGATACTACTAAGCTGGAGCACTAAGTGAATCTAAGCTCTGATACCACTCTGTAACACCTCAGTGCTACACAATAGTACAAAAATTACCCAATGAATTAATTAAATCTAAATTGACAGAATTAAATAATTAAATGATTTAAAATTATTACCCAGACCTGTACATAGCTTAGTGACTCCGAGAATCGCATTAGAGTAAGACTACACCTCCAACTATGCACTTAAAACAAAATAAATAAAATCCACATGTGAGTGACTTTATTGTCACCCAGTACATGCCTCAAAAATGGCGAGGCCTAAACTACAACCAAAGCCATGAAGAAAACACAAATACCGAAAAGCCGACACTTGCAATTCCGAAAACCTATTAAAACTATTCCTCTTTTAAAACATTCTTGCCATTTCTTTTCTTTTAAAACTCATGTACATTTTTCAAATACAATCTTTCCATATCAGGAAGCAATTTCTCTTCTAGAATCTAGCCCAAATAAAATCTTTTCATATCTCAAATCACAACAAAACCATGGTTGGAAACTAGCACAAACCACAAATCTCAGTCCAAACCAAAAATTTGCGTATTACCCTGGCCATAGGTAACCGACCAGGCCATAGGTGACCAACCTGGCCACAAGCAATTGGCAAGGCATCTCCATCCATACTACAGTGTTGCGGTGAACCACCCCACACAGGAGTTCAATCGCCCCGACCGCAGTCTCAAAGTCATGTACCCTCATTGGTACAAGCACGGGGTGTGTCCTCACGATTCCCCTGGTGCCCGAGCACTTGGGGACTTTAACCCCAAACCCGACCAGCACCGACACTTAGGGTAATCTGGGTCCACCATGCCCCAAGTCTTGTAGCACCACAACAGTCTCAAGGCTCACTCCTCGGACCAAACTTGGCAACCACTACCTATGGCACGTCCCGATCACTCAGAGGTCTCACTACCCTCTTATCGGTACGACCCAACAAATTTTTCAAAACATATGCAATTTCCTTTTAAAACTCTTTTCAAAACATTTCTCGAAATCATTTATCTTCGTTAAAATCCATTTTGAAATCATTTATTTTCTTAGAAACATCATCTTTCACAATTATGGTTCTCATTAACCATTTCCATATTTATTTGCCCATTCATTAGCTCACAATTCCTTTCTCATTTATTTCCTATTTATTTCAAGAAATTATCATCTCTTTATTCATTACTCATGAGTTTTCCAAGCATTTCATGTGTATATAATATTTTTCATTTTCAAAAAAACCACTGAAACACCATCTACAATTTACTGATTATGGCAAAATCCGCTGGTCATCTTCGTCAACAAAATCCGCCACCAAAACTCGCAACTAAGTCGCATTGAGAAAACTCGCTAGAAGGATTCACCTTCTAGTTTCGCCGTCAGTTTTACTGAAAACTCAGAGAGCTTAGAATAGGCAACTCATATTAGGAAAAATCTTCCAAAATTCCATAAAAATACCAGAAATATCAGGGATCATTTCTCACATAATTAGGACATGTAAAACCATTTCTCAGTAAATTTAAAACACCCTCGTAGCATGGACTTACATGGCTTCCCTTTAATCATCCTTATTCTCAATAATTCAAGGGTAATCCATTAAAAAATTCGAGAATCACCATTATAGGCATGCATTTCAATATTTTCTTGTTTCATGATGATTTCCAAATCAAAATTTAACCCTAGGCATGCTTCTAAGGATTTAAAAGAGAAGGGGAACGAGTACAACAATGGGTTTGTTGACGATTCTTCTTTTCCATCATGCCACCTTGGCATCCATGTAGCACCGACAATGTCCTCTGTCCCCCTGTTAGGGCTCTCCAGTGACAACTGCTCACTAGCAGCAACCTTCCCCTCCTCTACCTCTCAGTTCCTCCCTCTCACCCTCACTGCTCTCTTCTCCCCACTCATTTTCTCCTCTCTCCCCGCATCGACGAAGGTGGGGTTGTGGGTTTTAGATGCCCACATCGAAGCCTGGTCAAGCCTTGGGATGAAGTACAGGTGCAACGGGGCAGATGCTGGTGGAGCTGCAGAATCAGTGGAAAAATCAAGTGTCAGGCAAGTAGGCGGCGTTTCATGTTTTCTTACATTTTATTGTTCGAACTACGCACCTACAATTCTTGCCACCAAAATCCGTCAGTTATCCTCACCTAATATGCTCGCCTTATTTATCTGCTCAAAATACTCACTAACATTATCAGCCTATTAAATCCACTTAACCCTTACTGAACCAAGCTACAAAGAAAACAAGAGCCCAAACAAGCCAACCATCCACACAAACCACTTAAACACCAACACACATTCCCATAAACACAGGAAATCAAGTTCTAGGGCACAATCACTGATATTAATTTTCATTATCAAAATATATTGTTTTTGAACAACTCTGGGTATTACACTTCAAGTCTTTATTTTCTATGTGCAATTAAGCTCTAGTTCTAGGGTTTAGATAAAATTCATGTAAATTTCAGATGTTGTTGACTAAATTTCTCTCTGTCTTCTCATGTTTTAATATCATGATTACAAAGGTTAGATGTATATTGCATGAATCTCTGTTATATCGATAAACTTTGATGAGCTAATATTGATAACATATTTTTAGTCTATGCTTAGGAAAGAATAATTGGGGATCATGTGTATAATCTTAGGGAGGGCTTGTGTCATGAGTGTAGACACCCCGATTTTTGTCCTCAGATGGCAGTCAGCTTCTCTAACGGAATCCGCTTTGGATGGTTGGTCGGCACAACCACTGTCATCACCTAAAACCCCATTAAAACCCAAACCCACCAAACATAATCCAACATTACCCCAACCAAGCCCGAAACCAATGCAATTAAGCCCCTTCATGGCCCGAATGCTTTGTGGACCAAACTTGTGCCCTTTGTTTATAGACTGTCGTGGCCCGATAGCGCGACCCATGAGCATGACCAAGATGTGCAGGTGCCCTAGGTCAGTGCCAGCAGTGAAGGTTAGAGTCATCCATTCACTTTAGGTCCATGGAATCCTTGCCTCCCATTGGTTGGCTTGGATCTACGTGTGTCCCACATTGCATCCAAACCATGAAGCCCCCC
>JAMKQA010023247.1:0-11538 GCA_024699735.1 Posidonia australis
CATGTCATTACATAGGGAAACATCATTCATATAAACCCACCATACCATTAAAACCATTTAACATTCATTAAAATTCACATTTTAACATCCCAAGTTCAGGGCAAAAACGGCATACCGAATTTTCAATTCGGTATTCCGAAATTCCTTATTTCGGTATGCCGAAACCCCTTGTTTCGGTCGACTGTGAAATTTTGGTCTACCGAACCCTGGTTTCTGGCTTAATCTACTAGGATTTCGGCATACCGATTAAATTCGGTATACCGAATTCCTCGTAGACAGGGCACACCCCTTTTCGGGCAGTGAAAAATCGCCCCAAGTGGGAGTCCAAATTGGACCCCCTAAACATTCACCAACAATTTCCATAAAATCATGGAGTGTAGACCCTCAAGTATACTTCAAAACCCCTCAAACCATTCATGATTCCATCTACCACACAGTTCAAAGGAAAATCACAAGGGGAAGGGGCTCAAGAACAGCTACTGTAGCCTTCAACCCCAAAATCACATTTTCCCCACAAACATCAATCCTAACCGCATGATCTCTACATTCTCATGCCATACATCATATTCCCATTCATTTCATGATTTTTCTACAATTTAACATGCATTATCTTGATTTTCCATGTCATTTACCTACTGTTAACAAAACGTTAAACAGAGGGAGGGGAAGGGGTCCCTCCGGCAATTTAACATGCATTTCTCTTAATTTTCATGCAATTAGCCCATCCTTAATAAAAACTAAAAGGAGGAAGGGAAAGGAGTCGCGTACCTGGCTCAGCTGCCCGGCGACTCTCCCCGCACTCCGACGAACATCCTCGGCCGGCGGAACCCACGAGCGGCTCACCACCTCCTACCAGCTCGTGCCTCAGCTTCCTCTCTTCTCTTCCTTTCCTTTCTCTCCACGCTCCCCCTCTGCCCACTCCTGCCTCCCTCTCTTTATCTCCGCCACCACCCGCTTGGCGCCGGCCATCCATCCCGTCGGAAGGGACGGGGAGGCACGGGCCTCCGTCGCTGGTGGCACGGGTGGAAGAAGAGGAAGATGAAGACGGGGAAAATTTTTTGGAGGGGAATTTTTTTCAATATTTTATTTAATTAAATTTTAGTGTGGTAGTTATTGCATGTGGTCCCTACTTGTAAATTTCTAAATAAAATAATTCTTTTCATTAGTTATTAATGTAGTTTTAATAGGAAAGGTTTAATTTCTTATCAAAAAATTATAAATTTTATTTTTTAGTTGTTTTTTATATTTTTTAAGTTATATTTTTTGAATTATTTTTATTTAAATAGATGAATATGACAATTTTATTTTTATTTGAAATTTTTAAATATTAATTTAGCGATATTTTTTTACTTTCAGTTTAGTATTAATGAATCGTATTACGATTTTATCATTCCATAACTATATAATCGAATTCGAATTGTTGGTAATACTTTTGTTTTACGATTTCATTCAATACATATTTTTATTAGTACGGTTACTATATCATTATTGTTCTATATTATCGAACAAAGTTATTTGTATTTAAAATCAATAGCATGATTTTGAATGTATAGTTTTCAAAAGTAGTATGAAACAATATTAATATTGAAACTGTATCACTAAAATTAAATAATTATAGCATTCTTAAACAAAATTTCTAATAGAAGGAATGGTGAAGCAGTTTTACGTTTTTGCAACAGTTTCGTGTTATGATTTAGAAATCAGTATTTATCCCTCTATATATGTTGCAAGACATCAGTTTTACGTTTTTGAAACAGTTTCGTGTTACGATTTAAAAATCAGTATTTAGAGGAAAAGAACGAAAATCTGAGAATATTATCGAACATAATCTTCACTAGATTCTGCCCCCTCACTAGGGGTGTCAAAAATCCGAAAATATCCAAAAATTCGTTTCGAATCTGTATTCGAAATCTTAAATCTTTATCCAGAAAAATATTCGACGAACCGAATTCGAAAAAAAAATTCGAAAAATATAGGATCGAATACGAATGTTGGTACATTCGATTTGAAAATATCTGAATTCGAAAATTTAATATATTTATTTTTTAAAATTAATTAATATATTTATATATAAAACTTATGACATAAGTATCTAACAATTAATAAATAAAAACTTAAATATAATATTTACAAAATTTACATATATATAAAATCTTAACAACTAAAACCCTAAACCTAACATTCTACCGAGCCCCCCGCCTGCAGCCTCCTCCCTCCACCTGTTCCCGCACCCCACAGGCCACAGGACGACTCGTCCTCCTCCAGCCTCCACCTCCTGCTCCTCCTCGCCTCAGCATCCTGGCCCTCCCCACAGGCGACAGGACCACTCGTTCACTCCTCTCGCCTCAGGCCTTAGCCTCCTTGCCCTCCTTGGCAGCTCGCAGCCCACGACCCCACAGGACGAGTCGTCCTCCTCTGCCTCCTCCACCTCCTCCTAAACCCTCCTCCACTCCTCCAGCCTCGGCCTCCTAGTCGTCCTCGGCACGTAGCCCACAAGTGATAGGACAAGTCGTTCTCCTCTGCCTCCTCTGCCTCCTCCTAAACCCTCCTCCTCCACTCCTCTACCGTCCGCCTCCTGGCCGTCCTTAGCAGCCCACAGCACACAGGTGACAGTGGCTCCTCTAGTCCTCCTCGTCGACAAAAGGACCACCGGACGACAACAGCGTCGCTCTCTGGACAACAACCACTACTGTAATCACGGCTAGTAGCTCAGTAAGTCTTTCGATCAAAACATGAGAATCATGCAATTTCTTGTTGTCAAATATTCAAGTAAAACTGATTGCTAAGACTACTATAGCTATTTACATCTGATCAGGCCCAAAAATTTTAGATTTCCTCTCAAAAAGTAATTGATTCTGCAATGAATGGTACAATGCAGAAAGCATATCAAAAGCGTCATCTATGTATGATTTGTTTCATACTAAGCTTCTACAGCAAGCAAGTTATAAAGAGTATAGTACATAATCCAAAAGGTAAATATTTTTTAACATTAGTATCTTTGGGTGATAATGTGAGGGTTTTGATTATAAGTCTGTCTTGACAATCTCTATGATGGTGTAGCTTGATTCTTGTTTTTTTTGTCAATATATCATGCTCAGGATTCATATTTTTTTAGAAAACCATATGTGAATGATACAGTGATCTTCAGAAGCCCTCCTGTTTTGCAGGTAAATTTTCAAACAATGTTGGTATAGTTTTCTTGCTGTTGGTATAGACTTCTTTTGTTCTTATTTTTAATCCTGAGAAAACTGTTGCATTTTTAGTCACTCATTCACCAATTGTATTGCTGAAATTTATTCAGCTTGCAGTCAGTATGGTTGGTTTACTGATTCTATCTAGCAAAATATGTATGATAGGGAAAATTAATATTATCGCATTGCTAGCTCTTCATTTTACTGACTCCAGGTTGTAGAAGTATTAATTAATAAACATGTTATTTCTGTTGCTTTGTTTCATCTCTTAGGTTTCTTTTTCTTTAGTTTTTCCTTAACTAGTCTTGTTTTTTGAATGGCTCAAAAGGGGTACTTTATGTTAGGGCTTCTTGCTTCTCTACTCTTCTCTTGGAGATGTCGAGGGAATAACTAGACTTTCATCCCTTGCAAAAGAGCATGGAAAGAATAATGTTGCTTGTTGCTTCTTTATGCTTGGTAAATTGGAGGATTGCCTTCAGCTTTTGGTTACAAGGTAATTCTATACCTGTTTATATAGCGCATGCCATTTCGATTGGTTTGATTTATTTGTTTTTCATGGTTACTCCTTTCATGCAGCAATTGCATATGTGAAGCTGCTTTGATGGCAAGATCTTATCTTCCGAGCAAGGTTTCTGAGATAGTAGCACTTTGGAGAAATGATCTCAAGAATGTTTCATTCCCTTACGTACTTAAAGAAATTGTAGATAGTCAATTCAAGAAAGGATTTGATGACATGAGCCTTGTTATAGATAGTGTAGACACCCTTATTTCCCAATTTTGCAGGATGGAGATGTGGTGGCTGAGCTCTAACCCTAATAAGGCCCATTTAGTTCATGGAAGCCCATTTGGGCCCATGAAGGCCCACATAGGCCCTGTAAACCCTAATTGAGCTCACTTGGGCCCACAAGACCTCTCTAGGCCCATTTAACTCTTTGAAGGCTTATTTGACTCCATAAAAGCTCATTTAATCTAACCTAGGCCCATTTAGTCCATGGAGGCCCACATAGGCCTATTGAGCCCAATTTGAGCCCATTTTTGCCCACAAGACCTATTTAGGCCTATCTAACCTTTGGGGTCCATTTAATTCATTTGGGGCCCACTTAGGCCAATTTGGGCCCATGGAGGCCCACAAGGCCCACTTAGGCCCATTAAGCCCCAAATTGAGCCTAAAGTCCATGAAGGCCCATGGAAACCTACTTGAATCTTTAAAGCCCATATGGGCCCACAACAACTCAGCCCACTTTCTTTCCTCTTTATTTTCATCTTATTTTTCTTCATTCATTGTTTTTTTTCACCAAAATCACAACTCCTCAACCCAACACCCATTTTTTTTCTCAAAATCAACCACTGAGCCATTCCAACAGTTAATTTCTCCTACTGGGTTCATCAACCGTTGGGCCACACTCCTCCAGCACAAGCCACTATGAGCCAATGTCACTGGTCCAGCCACCGTTGATCCCTATCGGTGACCAAGGGACAGTGAGGGGACAATGGTGTAGTGGTTTGTTAGGTCTGTTAAAGGAGTGATCGTTCAGTTAGTAGGTTAGCTAGTTAGTGGTGGTCTGTTAAGGCTGTTACAGTGATGGGTTTGGGTCTCTGCTGCCTATAAAAGGGGAGGTGGAGTCGGAGTTTCAGGGGACCTTTTTCCCACACCAGAGAGAAGGAAAGCGGAGAGCCAGAGAGTGCCAGTGAGAGAGGAGAATTTGCGGAGAAGAGAAGCAGTAGATTCCGGAGCTCCGACGAGGCATCTCAGGCCAGGTACGCCCCTCTGATTCCTCCTAGTCTTCAATTTGTAGCTCCCTAGGTTCCCTTCCCCCTTCCTGGAGCAATTCCAAGGTATCCAGAGTGATCCCCTGATCGGAGAAGCTCCTCCATGTCCCGTCGTTGCCTTTTACCGGCGACAGAGACGAGGGGGGGAATCCAAGGAACGTCCTGGGTCCCCGATCTTCATCCCCTCTTCCTCTGGCCTCCCTCGTGCTCCACCGCCCCTTGGATCGCCGTTCCGACGCTTCCAGCAGCTCCACACGAGATCGTCGGAGAATACGCCTAGAGACGCCGTCGTTGGAGAAGACGATTCCTCCAGAGATGGACCACGTGCCACCAACTACGCTGCGCACCTCCGTCAATTCAGGATCCCTCCACCGTGTCCCGCGAGGCCTCCGGAGCTTCCAAAACCGCGCCTCAAGCTCTAGATCGTCACAGCAAAGTCGCCCGTTGGAGGAGGCCACGGCAGCGACAAGCGATCCCCCTCCTTACTCCATCAGCCTCCATTCCACTCCAGAATAAGCGTGGTCACTCCCCGATGCTCCTAGATGCCTCCGCAACCGCTGGAACGCCGCGCTGCTGCCCTCCAGAGGCCCCTTCTTCCCCGACACCATCGTCGGAGCTCCTCAACGGCAAGGGAGGTGGGAGGACCACTCCCACCGATTGATCCCTGATCCACTCCGTTGGATCCTCTCCTCTCACTCCCTTCTTGCTTCCCGTGAGGTTTGATCTCAGATCAGGCCACGGGAAAGCCTTGTGTGCCCCCACCGAAGGTCGATGGCAGCGGAGCATTGTCGCCAGCGACCGTCGTTCTTTCTTTCTTTTAAAACAATTTAAAAAAACATTTATTTTAATAAGCTTCTGGAACTTTGTTTTCCTTGCATTTAGGTCCTTTTTCATTTCTTTTAGGTCCTTTTATTACAATTAGGTCCTCTAGTCTTTTTTCTGAAATATTTCGAATAAAGTTTTAATTGAAAATATTACATTTTCCACCCTGAACATTTAAAATAATGTCTTCTAAGTTTAAAACTTCAATAAAAGCCCGCCAGAGTTTATTAAATGTATTAGGTTTCAGGAATATTGCATAAAACACCCTAGGTTTCCTTGGAATCTTTCTGAAAGTTCATTTTCCTGGTTAATTTGCATTTAAGCCCCTACATTCTTCTGAAATCATCCAGGATGTTGTTTTTGCTGGTTAAATTGCACTTTTGGTAATTTCTTGAATACCTAGGGTCTACTGTGCAAAATTCCCACATAGGGTGCAAATCTGACAAAAATGTGAAATCAGATATTCATTTATATTGCAAACATGGTTTTTTGATGAAAACTTTATTCAGGTGATAATTTTGCATGCACATGTGATCAATAAATGGAAAACATATTAAAATTTGATTTAAAATGCAATTAAAAACCATCATTACTGATTTAAGAAAAATTTAGGGGCCTGGGTATAAATATTCGTGTACAAAAAACATTATAGAATGAGTTCAGGGGTTGACTTGCAAAATTTTAGGACCTAAATGCAATAGAAATTGAATTTTTTACATGATCAGTGTAATTATGAAGTTTCCTAGGGTCAAGATGCAAATTTTACCAAGGAAAACTCATTTAAAAAACCTTTGGGGGTTCCATGCAAAACTCAAGACATAAATGCAAAGAAAACATGATATTAGGGACTTAAGTGTGATAAAACATGCATGAATAGGACTGAAACTGGAATTAAAAGTTAATAGGACAAAATGTGCAATATTAACAATGCAATTTTAAAAAAAAGGAGAATTCAGGGGTCAAAAATAAATTCCCAGGACTCAATTGCAAATAACACATGAATGTAGAGGTCAAATATGTGAAGAAACAAACATTTATGGGACGTAAACGAAATTAAAATTTAAACAGCATAAATCATGCAATATTTACAGGAATAATAAAGGAATGAAACTTATTTAAATCTTCAATTTTAACCCTCTGTTTTTAGTGAAATTCTTCTAGATGCTTTATTCTGCTAAACAATTTGCAGTTTAGCCCTTGTACTTCACTTATTTTACTCTAAATGCCTGTTTTCAGGGGTAAAATGACTGTTTTGCCCCTGAACTTCTCTGAATCATTTTCTTGCATATTTTACCCTGAATTTCCACTGAATTGTTTTAAATGCACGTTTTAGTGGTAAAATTGCATTTTGACCCCTAGGAAACTTCATTTTGACTAGGATTGCACATGTTTGCACAATTGACCCCAGATTTCTTCATAATTGCATAGAATGTGTTTTCCTATGTATTTTTGATGATTTGGGCTTCAGAATATCAGTTTTAATTAGAATTTGAGTTTTTTTGCACAAAGGCCCCTGGAATTTTCATTATTACACTCACATATGCATTTTGCACATTTTTTCACAACTTTCCGCACAAGTTTTCTTGCCTTTCATTCCTTGCTTTGCGCACGCTTTTCTAGCTTGTTCCGAGCTTGGTTTTCTCATCGTTTCTCGATTTTCGCCTTTAGATTTGTTTTAGTTTTCCATCGCCCGAGGGCGTAAATTAAAAGGCTTCACAAAGCCGACATTGTCCCGAAATGAGGATTATTTTCCCCTTTAGGATTTTCTCGGATTTATCCCCAATTTCCACTGTTTTGCGAGACGCTTTCCGAAAATTTCACGATTTTCATGATTTTCCTCATCGCCCAAGGGCTTACAGCAAAGCGGCATTCTCAATGCCTACATTTGACCCTCGGATTAACTTTTTCCCTTTATTTCATTTCTTTACTTTGATTTGGCATGTTTTTAGTCATCTTCATGCATGAGCATATAGAATAAGCAAGCATACATTCATAGACCATTGACAGTAGGAAACCTTGAAAGATCGAGTTTTCTCGGGGGCATGGGTTGCTTAACCCCTTCCCCATGCGTAACCAGAATCCTTACCCTTTCTCTGGCCCACATTCATTTGTGCATTGTCCATTAAGCACGGAGCACACACATACATTCTGCATCTTGTTTGCTTCCCAGTTTTTCTGGAGTTTTTGGTTTTCCTCGTCTTTCCATTAAAAGACTAGGTGGTGACTCCTTTCCTTATCCTTTTTATCTTCCCTTGGTGTTTCCGGGTCTAGTCTCTTCCTCCGGATTCACCATCTTCGTCGTGACCATATCGGGTCTCCTCGTGTGCTTCCACGCACCCGGTAGAAGGAGAGCCGCACAAGGGTTCCACCGGCATAGTCATAGATAACCAATCTTTCTACCAATTCAAGAAATGTTTCCAACCAAGATTGTGAAATCCTTCTCCTCCAACAATGCCTTGTTATCATCCTTGACTAGTATACCCCAACCAAAATTTTCAGTCTGAGAAAAAAAAATGATCCATAAGAATAGAATGTGTAAGAACAGACAGGGATATGTTACAGGATATTATATAGATATAGGTAGGATCTAAAAATGAGATCTGCATTTCGATATGTATTTTCGATTTTGCAGTCAATCATATTTTCGTTCTGCTTCTTCTAAGTTCTAACAAATTCTTAATAGTCTTGTTGTTTGAATTCTATACTGCAGGTTTTAGAAGTCCGTCCTGTAATTGATTGGAACAAGGGGAAAACTGTAGAGTTCTTACTTGAGTCTCTTGGACTAGGAAATTCTGAAGATGTGATCCCGATATACGTCTGGGATGACCAAACTGATGAGGATGCTTTCAAGTTAAAGAATAAAAGAAGACGTTTAAAAATATTTGTATAGAATAGGAATTCCCTTGTACTTCTCTGTCAAGTGTGAACACTCAGCAATTATCTGTTCATACTTTATTATAGGTGTTGAGAGAGAAGAATTGTGGCTATGGCATTTTGGTCTCCTCTGTGCCAAAGGAGTCCAATGCTTTCTATTCATTGAAAGATACTTCCGAGGTAAGACGAACCCACTTTGGGCTCTTTCAAAGGTTATTTGTACTTTTTTTTTTACATGGCCTTCTGGGCATTTGGTGTAGGTTTTGATGCAGGTGTTAAAGGATCTTATATAGATATAGGTAGGAAGTTCATACATTGGAAGATTTATTTTTTTTTGAAAGTCTCATACATTGGAAGTTATATTAATGGTTCAGTGAATTGAACTAATACAAAAACTAGAATAAGGGAAGTAAAATGACAGGTCATCCATGTATATGATTTGGATTATAACATGACAGCAGGAATTGTATTGATGTATGGAGCATTGACAGAAAAAAAGAAGGAAAAGAAATCCTTTCTTGCATTCTGTTGCCAGTCTTTCTGCCAATCTTTCTTCATCTCTTGTTATACATTATGACATGAACCTTTTTGACATTTTGTAGATCAACTCGAAAGCTGCTAAGTCTTTGGCAGATCCTACGGAGTATACTAATTTATTTGATGATTGGACAATTACTCTTGAAGTTGAATCGAATATTGTAGAGACAAGGTACATTCTTTGGGGTATTAGTCCATTTTTGGCATCTGACCTTATTTTTAACTACTTGTGTATTACTGTTTACAATTTTGTACATAAATATAATGTGGTGTGGAAATCATTCCATGAAACTGATTTTTATTGACTAGGTAATTCATCCATATCTCTTGATCAATGATTTGAAAAATACATGGGTCATTATCCTCCAGCGCGGGAATTGTTGAGCTATTTGGAAAATATAGCATTACTTTTAAATTAAAAGTTTTAATCTTGTACATAAATATAATGTGGTGGAAACCATTAAGTGGAAACTGATTTTTATGTGAAGGAATTATATATCTATCTATTAATTCAAAACAACCTGAAATTCGAAGGCTCTGTAGAAAAGATTCCACAAAAACTAACATGGAGGGAAGAAGTAATCATAAAAATCATGCATGGCGTACAATTCTTTTCCATTGATGAACCTGCATAATATACCCCTCTCTATATATATATATATATATTTTTAAAACAAAATCTCACTTCTTGTCATAAATAAATGATAACCATATGGTTGAAACTTATGCTAATAAAATAGGGATATGCACTTGCTGATGAACTCATGTCTGGGAAGATGAAAAACATTTGGAAGGGCCTCGATCACTGACGAAACAATGGTGTGGACAATCTCACCTTATCACATATGATATGTTTACGTCGTCAGTCGATAGTAGTTTTTTTTTGTAATCGGTAAATTGCTATTAAATACTTCTCTTGGCTATGAAAACCACCACTAAGAGTCAAAAGATGCCCAATAATACTTGTCATCTGAGAACTCTAAGTCCCATTCAAAAAAAACATCTGATATAAGTCAAAGTTCTCTTAACTATAAAACTTCCACACAAAAAGAATGCGTAGTAGAGATGATTAATAGGACATTAATCATTCGGCAACATGATCCCCTGTAGAATCTGAAGTCGGAGACAGAAGATGTCCAGCCATCCCAATAGAGGAAGCAATTGTTTGAGCCGCAGATTGTGCCGGCTCCATGTCCCAAGATTGTTGCATATTTGATACAGAGTGCAGGACTTCTTCTTTTTCAAAGCCTGTACCCCTCCATCCTCTCTTACACAAATTTGACCTAGTAAGAACTTTGTTAAAGAGAACCAACCATGAGAAAAGTTTTATCTTCAAAGGAACCCAACACTTTTAGATTTTTGAATAGAATTGCAATCTGAATCCTCTATCATTTAAAACTTTATAATAAGAATTCATAGTAAAAATTCTATCAAAAACTGGGTTCCAAACTAGTTTATCACTACCAGACAATAGAGATATATCATTCAATAAATCAGCTAACAAATCTGCCTAAGTTTGCATATGAAGAATGTAGCCATTTACTATATTGGGATTATGAAATAAACTACCAAAATCATTCCTAAATATATCCAAAGTCTTCTAACTGAGACTTTCTTATATTTTGCATTGTTGTATTAGTATGGAAACTTGAATTTAAGTTTTTCTCCATTCCACCATTTATTCTCCCAAAATATTATGTTGTCTCCATTATTCACTTGAAAAGAAGAGAAGCAATTTATAATATCAAAACAAACTTTGATGTCTTGCCATAAAGGAGAGCATTTACTAATAGAGGAATTAAGTATAGCACCAGGCCAATATCTAGAAAAATATCTTGCTTTTAATAGATCTTTTCATTTCAAGTTAAAAGAATCAGAAAGAAGTTACCATAATAATTTACTTTTAAGTGCAATACTGAAGTTTCTCAAGTTTATAATCCCCCATCCCTTTTGGGCTTTTGGACGAC
Organism: Posidonia australis; assembly: GCA_024699735.1. NCBI lineage: Eukaryota > Viridiplantae > Streptophyta > Magnoliopsida > Alismatales > Posidoniaceae > Posidonia > Posidonia australis. The sequence goes on from JAMKQA010023247.1 coordinate 11,162, forward strand.
ATAGGGAGGCCCACTTAGCTAAATGGTAGCCCTTGGTTGGTGATGAGAATGATTTCTAGAGAAATTTGTATCTAAGTTTATCAATTTCTTTTTCTACCTTTGCAGAGAAGTGGAGCACCGATAAATAGTATGTAAGAATAGCAGAGAGAACTAAGTTTACTAGAGTCAAGCGGCCTGTTGTGCGTGGGGAGAAGAGAAAACTAATTGCCAAACCCAAATCAGCAACAAACAATATCACACAAGACAGAGATTTACGTGGTTCCCCGAATTGGGTACATGCACGGATGGAGAGGCTGTTCTTCACTATGTGTAATTGGAGATACAAAAGGGTGTTGGGCATAACAATGGGAATCCTAGCATATATATACTAGGTCCAA
>JAMKQA010023251.1:0-11122 GCA_024699735.1 Posidonia australis
GGGTCTTGAGGAGTGGACTAGGCTGGGTTGCCGAACCACTATAAATTGCTTGTCTACATCAATTGCTCTCATCCTCTTCTTGTATGTTACATCGATTGCTTGAGTAGTTAAGCTTATTTATACATGTTAAATAATCTCCTTGTATGAAATTTTTCGTTAATCTGTAAAAACCAATCTAAGTAATTAAAAAGTATTAATTCTCTATTCGCCCCCCCTCTAGAGGAGCTATCCGATCCTACAGGTCCGACTGGGCCCTGGGAGTTTTGTGGGCCAAAATGGGCCTACTCCGTTGGCCTTGGCGGGCCTGCCCGTTAGGCCCTGCACGGCCCACGGCCCACGATGGGCCTGGCCCAGCCTGGCCCACGTAATCTTTTCCTCGGTCTGGGTCGACCTGGTCCGATTTCCATGTCTAACTGTAGCCAGGGTTCAAAGAGAGATCATCTAATCTAGATGGAAGGAAATTGTAGAGGAGCAGTACCACATTGGAAAATTATATGAAATTGTTATGTGCTCTTTATTACATATGAGTCTCTTCATAGTTCTTTCGCAATTATTTTTGAGGAGTTTCTGATGTATTTTTGAGTTGGATATGTAATTAGGCCTTAATATGATCTCTAAAAAATGGATTTAAACAACATTTCATTCCTCCATGCCACATGTTAAAAATAAATCCATTTGTTGAACACAAAAGAAATAGTAGGAAATGCAAGAGTGATTAGTTCATATTGTGAAACCATATAGTTGTTTTAGATTTTATATATAGTATAATCTCTCACTCACTATCGATTAGTTTAGAGTTAGATGCCTAAATATATGGGATGGCATGAAAAAAAAGAATAAATGAGCAAGCATTAAGGATATTACTATCACATTGTTAGGTTAAACAAATGACTTCTACGCAAGATCGTATCAAAGTTGTATTACCTATACTTTCATTCAAACAAATAGTTTACAGTAGAGTTAAATAGAAATTAATCCCCTTTGCTGGTAAAAACGAGAATCCTTGCAGCACAATTTTTGAATGATGTAGTGTGTTTACAACTATATATCATCGTTTTTAACAAAGAGACAATTTATGGACTAGGTTTCAAGAGGATGTAAACCTTGATGCAACAAAAGCAGATAATGGAAAGAATGTTCTATCTTGTCTACTTCTTTTCTCTTGAGTTTGTGACACAAACTCTTATGTACTACGAAAACAACCACAATGAGAAGGAGACTAGTTTACATGTACCAATTCTTATATCGTTAATGTAGCATCTGACATGAACTTCCACAGTTGACGTGGTACGGAAAATTAATGATGTTAAATAATATAAGTTTAATGATATAAGAATGATATAGATGATACAAACAACATAATATGAGAATAATTTAAAATGACACAGAAATAATCGTCAAATGATACAAAAATAACAACAAATGATATAAAAATTATGTCAAATGATATGAGGATGACATCAAATGATACGAGAACAATACTAAATAATACAAGAATAACATCAAATAATACACGAATGGCTTCATATCATTTTGATACAAATTAGTATCACATCTATATAATCTTATATCATTCATTTCTTATTTCAAAAATAATACAAACCTACTACAAACCATTTTTTTTATCAGAATAACTTATGTAAAACTCTTATGTATTTTGCATGTGTGATCAAGGTGACCTCCGATAGCAAGGTGGACTGAAAGTGCACTCTCATGCAGTAGAGATCAAATTTTTCTAATGCCATCTAAAATATTAGATAGGTCCAATCTCAAGAAAACTCGCACTTAGTAGGAGTTGATTTTGTCACACAAAACTTGATAAGTATGTAATAATTGTTTAACGGAAAGAAACTTCGTAATGAGACTAATTTTCAAAACCCTTCGATAATAGAAACGACATAAATTCATTCATTTTCCAATAATGTTAAGATTACTCGATGCCGTATATCGAAAACCTATGTGTGGTTGAGGACTAGGTCAGTATCATGAAAATAAGAATTCAATAGATGTCACCAGTGCATCAATCATACTTTTCCATTCACCTGTAATGTTTATCAAAAGTCTGAATGCGAAGTGTTCATTCACTAACTCCACCAAATGAATCCACAAGGGAATGATTTGGTGGTTGAGAGTTGGGACAAATAAGGTATAGATCTTCTTGAGTTACAGGAACGAGTTCTTTGTACTTTATTTACTCGGTGGCATATCATGTAGGCTCTGACATATCACCATGGAATTCCATTCTTTTGCCACCACCATGTTGTAAGCTTTAGTAAGGAAAAGAATTTCATGACGAAAATCAAAATCACGTAAGTCATTCTCCCACACAAATCTTCTTATCACATGTATTCGTTCAATGCTGTTGGTTGAGAAATAAATGCCCATGTGGATACTAAATAGGACTGTGATGTATATCTACCGTAGTTGCTTGACAGACATGATACTCCTTTTTTCTAGAGTGACGATAGAATCAGTGGGGCATAAAGGTTTTGTCTGGTGTTATTGCTGCTTCTAGTCAATCGTTAAGATTATTAAAATGTCTTGTTATATATAAGCTGCAACCAAAGCAGAAAATCACTGTTTAGCAAAAACATGTCCGTACTTCTCAGATGAAATATCAAATATGCAGTTTCAGCTTATGTTGGATTCAACTTATAATCAGATAATTTCGGAAAAAGGAAAGAAAGAAAGAAAAACTTAAAAAGATTACAAACAACTACATATGTTAGCTTTACATTAATATATTATAATCACCCTTATTACCTTAGTATCATTTCAATGTTCTACTGTAATTATTGAGCTTCATGTGGCAGGATCGATTCCCTAGATGAACCTTTATTCTGGAGCAAGAAGCAATGGAATTGATAGATACCAGGATTAGGTGTTTGTCTCTTTCATGAATTTCATTCTTTTGTCACAAATCTGTTGGGAACTGTTGAGGTATTTTGGCAGTCGGAACTGCCTGCATTCAGTCTTTTCATCAAGCGAGTACAGTTTCTCGTTGGGTATAATTCCTAGTTCGAATTCCAACACTCGACAAAGACCCAAGAACGTAAAAAGGAGAAACAGATGAAAAATCCGACTTTTGACCAAGTTTGTGAAACTAGTGATGGAGTATATTGGTGTGGTACCTGTTCTCACAAATCTGATGGGAACTGTTGAGGTGTTTGGTAGTCGAAACTGCCTGCATTCAGTCTTTTCATCAAACAGAGTACTGTTTATTGTTGGGTACTGTTTCAAAGTCGAAACTGTCGAGTAATGTTCCAATTCCAACGCTCGACAAAGACCAGACAACGTAAAAAAGGAGAAACAGATGACACATCCGACTTTGACCATGATTGTGGAACTTGAAGTGATGGAATATATTGGTGTAGTACCTAACTTGAGGAAAAAAATAATAACTTGGACTTTATATCCTTGCTGAGTAGATCATGCTATCGCTAAATATGGCATGACATGCTTGGCCACCCTTCTGATTCCATATTACAACTTGTCGCCTATTAATTTTCACTAAGCGTAGTTCCAGGAGGACGACGACGACGACGACTACTACTACTACGCCATCTCATATTTTTCAAATTTGTCCATTGAACCATGCAAATGCTATTTACCTGGTTACATAGGAGTGCCATACTCCTCCCTTTTAAAAAAAAAAAAACTTGGGTGGTATACTGGTAATCTGGTATGGGACTAAAAAGCTGAAGAGATAAAAGCTGCACATGTGCGTGCTCCTAATTGTTTAAGAACACGGTGACAACAACCAATTAAAAAATGCATGCAATTGCTACTGGGCGTTGGCAGCTGGGATCATGTATATTGTTGGGCGAATTAAACAAGATGGAATCTCATTTAATCGTGCTTTTCTGTGAGTCAACGGCCGATGAGTTAAGTTAAACAACATGCCGTTATACTTTGGGCTCATGATTTGAGACTCGATATTTTTCGAGACTAGAAAGGACAAAATTTTAAAGTCTGATCTCAATTCTAATAAATCCAACGGCTATTCGTGCGAAAAAAGTCGTAGGATAATAATAAAAAAAATATTAGTCAAAATACAATAATCAGTATTGGGCTCAAATATTCATTTTTTGAAGTAAAAATACAGCTTGATCCACAGCCTAAAAACCCAATCCGTCATGAAATGGGCCGAGCTGACCCAAGAAAGAAAGTTCTCCCAACGAAAACTATGCTTGTGACGAAAAAGTGGTTCCCAGAAAAGCTGAAAGTGCTCTACTACCTCTCAATCTCTGCTTGGAAGCTCCTCTCAACCCTTGTCAGTCTGCCAGATCTCACGGTTTCAACAAGAAAGATGCAATCTTTGGCGATTACTTGCAGCATGACGTCTTCCAATTACAGAAGAACTGCACTGGGTTTCTTGGGCTCTGTGTGGACTAGTGGGCCATCTCAGATGGTAGAGCCCTTCATGCCCAGATCATCAGAACCATACCAGATCCTGATGTGCTGCTGTGTTATAGCTTGAACGATTTGTTTTGCAGATGTGGGTTCGTGGAAGATGCACGCCATGTGTTTGAGACAATCCGACAACCAGACGTTTTCTCCTGGATTACTATCATGAATGGGCATTGCTTGTCTGGGTTGGTTACAGATGCTTTCTTTTCTTTGGTTCCAGATGTTGGCTTGTCGCATCGTGCCCGATCATGTTAGTTTGAATAGTGTTCCTAGAGTGTGTGATGGGATGGATGGCTTCGGCAGACGATTGCAACTTCACCGTCTTGCGGTGAAGCAAGGCTTAGTGGTCGACTTTGTCGCAAATGGGCCTTGTTGAGTTTTACGACAAGTATGGCTTCTTTAACGATGCAATGAAAGTTTTCGATAGCTTGGAGGTGAAGGATGTTGTTTTTTGTAAATACCGTGATTGGTATACTGGCTACAGCAGGTGATTTGGAGGGTGTTTTTGATAATTTTGGTTGGCTTTTATTGTCCATGCATGCGGCCCACTAGAGCCACATTGTCAATTTGTTGGATGTGATTCATGGATCAAGATGTTTGATTGCACTGGGAGTGCAAATTCATGGAATGGTAACCAAGTTGGGATTTTAGAGTGACGGTCATGTAGAGACTTCTCTTGTGGCGATGTATTGTTGTTGTGATTCTATAGATAGTTCACATAGTTGTTGGTCTACTCGGTAAGTCAGAATGTGATATCTTGGACCACTCTGATCACTGGATATTCCAATATCGGATGCTTTGTAGATGCTGTGGGGATTTTCCACTCAATCTATCATCAAGCCATACCTCTGGATGCTATTTTCTTAATTTGCACTCTTGATGCTTTAGCAAACACTTCTGAATACCTGTCTTTGTGTGCTCAGGTTCATTGTGTCATTCTGAAAGCTGGATTTGGAATAGAATTACCTGTGATAGGTTCTCTGGTGAATATGTATGCGAAGTGAAAATCTATGATAGAAGCACAAAAATCTTCCAACAGAATGAGAATAATCCTGATTTATTCTCTTGGACAACACTACTATCAGGTTATGTTCATAATGGGTATCTAATGGAGGCTTTCATGAGCTTCAGTAAAATGAAGGAAGAAGGAATTATTCCTGATTCATTTGCATGCGATGGTATTCTCATGAGAAGTATGGAGATGCAGGCTAAGAGTGAGTGCAAACAAGTTAATGCTTGTATAGTTAAAAATGGGGACTGAAATTGAGATCTCCATTCAAACGATTCTGATATCCTTGTACTTTGAATATGGGTGCTTTGATTCTGTTTATTAATTAATAATTTCATGGAAGTAATTAGCCATGGTTTTGTTTCATGGACTCACTTATTTCGGGACATGTCAAACTTCAACAGAATAAAGAGGCCTTGGCCTGCCCCCCAATGATGCTCCTTGATGAGATTAAGCCAAACAAAATCACTTTTGCTTGCATGCTAGTAGCCTCTGCAGAGCCGGCTTCCATTGTAAACGGAAAGTTGCTTCATGGCTTTACACCAAAATCCGGATTTAAAGATGATACTTTTATTGTATGTGCTCTTATCGGCATGTATTCCAAGTGTGGATATCTGGAAAATGCAATTACCTGTTTCATGGGAATGCCCAAGGATGATATAGTTCTATAGAATGCTTTACTTTCAGGTTATTCTCAGCATGTGAATGTTGCGGAGTTGACTAGGTTGTACATAGAAATGCAGAATAACCAGATGAACCCTAATGGATTAACATACCTGGCATTGCTGTCTGGCTTCAGCCATGGTGTGGTTTCACTGAGAATGTCATGCACTACTACTTCTTGTTGCATAAACATGGAATATGTCCTCATTAGTGCTAAGGGCATTGCTTAGTTCTTGCATTACTTATAGAAAGGTAAAATTGGGTTTGGCAATAGCTGCAAAGATTCTGATGTTGAGTAATAATGGCACTGCTATGTACGTGGTGTTCTCCAATTTATGTGCTGTTGATGGGAAATGGGAGGACGCCAGAAAGGTCAGAGAAATGATGTTGAAAAATTGCTCAGGAAAAAAATAATCACTGGTTGGAGCGGGATTGAATGTAAGAGCTGAAATAATATCCATTAAAAAGCACCAACAAGTTCAAGTTCCGTTCTATCAGTCTCATTTCAGCAGTAGCACACTGCACACCTCTTTGCGACATGCAAGGCTTGAACCTTTTTTTTTTTGACAGCTTGAACTGAAACACCATAGTGCTCAATAAATCCATATTTGCACATCATGTCTACGTTGGACCGACTCGTGAAAAGGCCTACTTCCTGAGAGAGCTTAGAGATAGCACCGTAATTCTTCAAAAAATGTCACATGAGAAATTAATCCATCCGGTTATACAAACTGACCTGAGTCATGATTTCATTTCATAATGTTCTTATCATGCTAGCTAGAAGTGGCAAAAGGGGTTGATGAATCGAATTCGTAGCAATCTACTTCCAATCAAATTTATTTGCTGTCAATCTGAATTCAACCTATTTACTGAACAAATTGAAATTTTCAATTTGAATTCAATTCATTAATAAACAAGATAAGCGACAAACTTGTTGAACCCGTTCATTTCGTTAAATAAATTAGACAAGTCAACCCAACTTGTTGAACCTTTCTAATCATATCTAGCTTTGAATATTATCAAAATAAAATAAAATGAAAATCTAAATAATTACTCACAAGACACAAGTGAATAATCAAGTACATACTTTATAATTACATATTTTAATAAATTTAAATTAAAAATATATGTAAATGGATTAGTTCTATACCAACTTTAATTCATATATTAAACAAGTCAAATGGATTGGTCCATTTCTAACCTAAATTCATTTAAACTCAATTGTAGCACATTTCAATGCTGGATTGGTGTGTTGGATTCATGGATCGAGTGAGAAATTGCCACCTCTAATGCTAGCTTACAGGAGCTACTATGGTGTTAACAAATGATTGTGTATATGTTTATTAAAATTATTGTAAATGTAAGTCTGTAATCCATTCCTTTTTGAAAGAAATAATGAATAAGAGTGATGACAAACATGTTATGCTTGTAATCCACACTAATGTAGCGTTTCGTAATGATTGTTTTCCACAGTTTATTGGAAATAATCATTTATGGATAAAAAGTTGAACTAAACACTTAAAAAAAGTCAACTTATTTCTCATGTGTAAAACTTATCAAAAACATTGAAAATGAAAAACTATAGGAGTTAGTTTTTCATTATAATCAATTTGTTTATAATAGTTATCAAACACTACCTACGTGTTACATGGTTACTGTATTATTCAAAAAAAAAAGAAAAGAATTGTTTTGATTATTTAAAATTTACGACACAACTCATTTCATTTGAAATGCGTTAGTAGTACAATACAACTTGAACAGTAGATTCATATCATTTATGCAAGGTAGATTCGTATATACTAGCCAGTGGCACATGCAAATTGTCGAATGAAATAAGTAACTTAATTGGAGAACCAACCATTTTACTAAAAGAAATAAAATCTTACTAAATAATTCAATACAAAACTAATTTTAGACATTAAATCAGGCCTTTGACATTTTAATATCTAGCCATGTTTGGAGGTGTGTGTTGTGATTAATCTCTTTCTTATGAATCTTTTATGTCATTTACATACCCCTTGAGAACACGCAAACAAACACAATCTGATCGCAAAATGAAATATCTACAGTTGCGATATTCAAACACAACTTGAAGAAACAGATAATTATACCAACATTCTCACTAATTTTCGAAGACCTCAGAATGCAAAGCTCACTCAACACATTAGTTTCAGTTGATAACTGAATATTGGCTCAAGTTATTTATATCATACAAAGAAACAGCTTTCTAGGTCTAGAAAGAAGTTTAGCGATGGAGACTCATAACATTCAGCAACTTAGCAACCCTTCCAACGGTATCAAAAGCACGGAACCAATTTAGTGATGCCTTCTGCAGACTGTTGTTTACTTTATTTCTCCACGAGGATAACTGTTCATTTCTAGACTCGATCGTTGCCAATGCTAACAGTAGCATGCATCATGATGTTCCTATAAGCAAACTTCCCAAGTTCACCTAAAATGCGTTGGATGAATGGTTAAGGGGTGCAACCTTGAAGCTAAAACCATTCCATTGCTTTACAATCTCTTGGTTGTCATGAAATGTCCAAAAAAGTGGGGAGAAACGTAGGAACTTGGAGAATGAGATGCTCACCTCCTCCTTTATACAAGTATTATCAATGATGTAGCAGAAATCCTTGGTATGGAGGACTAATCTCTTCATACTTCCTACCAAAACTTTAAAATGAAAGCTAAGAAATACCTTCTAAGCATGTTGAGCAAATAGTTATCCATTTCGTAAGGACGAATCCCAGTATATCTACGCGTCAACTAATTTTGGTCTGCAAGCAAAAGACGTCTTCTTGAGCGTAGGAGTGGAAGTTGAGAAGAGAGGCTTCTCCAAGTCCGACGAATGAGAAATGCATTAAAATTTGAAGGATATGGGAAATGAGTACAACTTGCTGGTATGTCTAGGATCGGCTCATGACTTAAAATTTTGTCAAGCCTCAGATTTCTGTATTTGACACAGGAGTTCTAGTCCAGTCCAATATGAATCAACTCTTTGTCAAATAAAATAATTGTAAATGCACAATACCAATGAGAGGGAATAGACATATGTGCTTAACATAATAACTTTCAACTGGTAGTCAGGTGATGAACACTATAAAGTATAATTAACCTTGTTTAACTATTCATTTAGATCTTTTGAGGTCTATTTAATTTCTCTAACATGATACTCTTAACCTATTATTGCCAATTTCTCACGTTAAGTTGCCATTTTAGATATTCCTACAGGGTTAGAAAGAGAGACTTGGCAATTGGGGTTGAGCCGTTGGCAATACGATAGCTTGGCCTGAAAAAAAATCGAGCCAACCTGACCTGAAATTGAACTTGGGTCGGCCCAACCTGCCGGATAGGTCCACGGGTTGGGCTACAATCGAGGATTTTCTTCCATGGCTTGTGGCTAGACATGGCTTAGTTTGGGTTTGAACATGACATCGCTCGAGTCTAAACCCGACATGAGCACGACCCAGCTAGTGGCCTGAATTTATGGCTGGAATGGGTTTAAGCCTGAAATAGAACCTAAAATAGGATCATCACCTTGTCGTATGCACCGGTGACGAGGATAAAGCTACCTTTTTCGCTTGATGAGGAGAATAATTACCTAAAAGGCAACAATATATTCTACGTCAACTAGTCCTCAGTGGTGCAGGCATTAAGCAACTAAAAAGGTAAAAGTTCAAAAATTAAGATCCCAAAATGTCCTTATATGAATCTAATAGCAAATAACAACCAAATAAATCCTTAAAATCATCTTCATAACGTTAGGATATTTTAAATAAATTTGCAAATTCAAATCAAACTTAAATGTTAAGTAAATCAAATTTAAAAATTTAAATCTCCAACACTTATGAAAAATATCAATTAATATCAGGGATATATCTAATTTAATTTAGATCTATAATCACCTAGTTATTTTGGATTTTATCTTTATTTTTAAACATTAACTTGAATTAAATATAGTTATAACATTTTAAAAATGTGGTAACTTAACATAAAATCTCCTTTATTTATAAAAATAAAAATAAATAATATTAATTTTGTGTCATCCATATTTCTAAAATTTTCCTAAATTTAGTGATATTTATAAAGATTTATATGATATACATATATATTTAAGTATTAGAAAATTATACAAATTATAATAATTATAAGAAAAATCATGATAATATTTTATAAAAGTCCCATATATCATATTAAAGCCCAAAACGACGAAATATGTAGAGAGCGAGTGCCAGGATACTCGTCGCTTATCTATGTGGCGTCGTGAATACTAGTCGCCTACTTAATAGGCAACAAGACTCGTCGCCTCTTAAATAGGCTACTAAGTCTGTTGCTAGTAGATAAGGCAACAACCTGATCTTTTACAGTTCAGCTCTTGTCTTTTATTTTAATCCATAGAGATATGTTAAAATACTCTAATCTGCTACCAATTTGAGTTAGGTGGAGCACCAACTCTACCATAGCTAGTGATCACACACCGAAAAATGTTTAAGGGGTTCGAACCTGCCACTAATTCAAGTATGCTAGCTTGTCACAACTAACGACATTGAATCAAGTAAAATTAAGAATGTTTTTAAAGAAATCATCAAAAATTTGGAAAATATGTTGTAGATCCTTAGCCATGTGATCTGTGGTGCCTCAAGGTTTCCTATTATTATTAACTCTGGGAAATGCAAAAATGAGATATCTATAAGTCCACTTTGTTTTCATACTGTTGTACAATTGTAACCATGCCGGCGAGGAGATTCCGCAAGAAGAAGAAGAATGCGAAATCGGTCGGCAAAATCACGTCGAAAAAGAAAAATAAAAGGAGTCGCCATTTAATCTATTATGGAAGACAAGGAAAACCATATACACGAAAAATCATGCAAGAACAACCAAGACAAGTCTACGAAATAACCAGAATGCGGGTAAGGATCCTTGTTACGCACGAGGAAGGTGCTAGGCACCCTCGTACGCCCGATGAAATCGGTCTTCTATGATTTCTCCAATGAAATGTCGGCTTTTCAGCCTCTTGCTAGACGCCCGAGGGCGATATGC
>JAMKQA010023252.1:0-11800 GCA_024699735.1 Posidonia australis
CAATTTTTTTTTATGAAATCTGTATATGTGGTGAATGTATTTGAATGTCATTTTAATAGGTATTTGAATGTTAATTCTATAATGTATTGTTTTTTTTTCAACAGCCCAGTATTAGCGAGGACATAGCGAAGACATTTCCTCGCAAAAATAATGATATTTAGCGAGCACTTAGCGAGCAATTTGCGAGGAAATGTCCTCGCTAAAACTAAAACAACGATACAATCTCATTATATTTAGCGAGCACTTACCGAGGAGTCACGAGGATATGGCGAGGACATTACGAGGAAATATTTCCTCGTAATTTCCTTGCTAAATTTACACGAGCACATTGCAAGGACATATCCTCGCAATATTTATTTAACGAGTTACATAGCTACGAGGATAATTATTCCTCACAAAGTCCTCGTTAAACTATCTAACGAGGATTTTGCGAGGACTTAGCGAGGACTTTGAGAGGAAGAGTGTCCTCGCTAAATGTCGATTTTCTTATAGTGGAAGGTAGTGGCACCGAGATTCGACCTGACGGACCGAACCACGGATGGGAGCATCTAGACTCCGGGCGGCAGTCTAGACAGATGAAAAAATGGAGGCCATGAATCCATCCAACAGGATCAGAATTCAAAGGCGATGGAGGTGGCACCGAGATTCAACCTGACAGACCGAACCACGAATGGGAGCATCTATACTCCGAGCAACAGTCCAGGCAGATGAAAAAGGGAGGCCTTGAATCCGTCCAGTGGATTGGAAATCAAAGGCGAGGGAGGTGGCACTGAGATTCGACCTGACGGACCGAACCGCGGATGGGAGCATCTAGACTCCAGACGGTAGTCTAGACAAATGAAAAAGGGAGGCCTAGAATACGTCCATCTGGATCGGAATTCAAAGGCGTGGGAGGTGGCCCCGAGATTCGACCTGACGGACCGAACCAAGGATGGGAGCATTTGGACTCCGGGCAGTAGTCTAGACAGATGAAAAAGTGAGGCCTTGAATCTGTCCATCAGGATAGGAATTCAAAGGCGAGGAGGTGGCACCGAGATTCAACTTCGTGGATCGAACTGTGGATGGGAGTATCTAGACTCCGATCGGCAGTCTCGACAGATGAAAATGGGAGGCCTTGAATCCGACCATCAGGATTGAAATTCAAAGGCGAGGGAGGTGGCACTGAGATTCGACCAGACAGACCGAACCACGGATAGGAGCATCTGGACTCTGGCCGGTTGTCTAGATAGATGAAGAGAAAGAGGCCTTGAATCCGTCCATCAGGATCGGAATTCAAAGGCGAGGAGGTGGCACCGAGATTCAACTTCGTGGACCGAACCGTGGATGGGAGTATCTAGACTCCGATCGGTAGTCTAGACAGATGAAAATGGGCGGCATTGAATCCATCCATCAGGATCGAAATTCAAAGGCGAGGGAGGTGGCATCGAGATTCGACCGGACTGACCGAACCGCGAATGGGAGCATCTTGACTCCATGCGGCAGTCTAGATAGATGAACAATTTGGAGGCCTTGAATCCGTCCAATTAAATCAGAATTCAAAGGCGAAGCTGGTGGCACCGAGATTCGATCCGACGGACTGAACCGCAGGAGAGAGCGTCCAGACTCAATGCGGTAGTCTAGAGTGATGAAAAATGGAAGCCTTGAATCCATCCATTAGGATCCGAATTCAAAGGTGAGGGAGGTGGCACCGAGATTCGACTTGACAGACCGAACCACGGATGGGAGCATCTAGACTCCGAGCGGCAGTCTAGACAAATGAAAAAGGGAGGCCTTGAATATGTCCATCAAGATCGGAATTAAAATGTGAAGGAAGTGGCACTGAGATTCGACCTGACAAACCAAACCACGGATGGGAGCATCTGGACTCCAGGTGGCAGTCTAAGGAGATGAAAATGGGAGGCCTTGAATCCATCCATCAGAATTGGAATTCAAACGCGAGGGAGGTGGTACTGAGATTTGACCTAACAGATCGAACAGCTGATGGGAGCATCTAAACTCTGGGCGGCAGTCTAGACAGATGAACAATAGTGAGGCCTTCAATCCGTCCAGTAGGATCAGAATTCAAAGGCGAAGGAGGTGGCACCGAGATTTGGCCTGATGGACCGAACCGCGGATGGGAGTATCTAGACATTGGTCGGCTGTCTAGACAGATGAAAAAGGGCGGCATTGAATCCATTCATCAGGATCGAAATTCAAAGGCGAGGGAGGTGGCACCGAGATTCAACCTGACAGACCGAACCGAGAAATGATCATCCAGACTCCGATCGATTGTCTAAACAGATGAAAAAGGGAGGCCTTGAATCCGTCCATCAGGATCGGAATTCAACGGCCAAGGAGGTGGCACCGAGATTCGATGTTATGGACCGAACTACGCGTGGGAGTATCTAGACTCCTGTCGGCAGTCTAGACAAATGAAAAAAGGGTGGCATTGAATCCATCCATCAGGATCGAAATTCAAAGGCGAGGGAGATGGCATCGAGAGTCGACCTGATAGACCGAACCGCGAAAAGGAGCATCTAGACTCCAGCCAGTTGTCTAGATAGATGAAAAAGTGAGGCCTTGAATCCGTCCATCAGGATCAGAATTCAATGGCGAAGGAGGTGGCACCGAGATTCGACCTGATGGACCGAACCGAGGATGGGAGTATCTAGACTCCGGTCGGCAGTCTAGACAGATGAAAAAGGAAGGCCTTAAACCCGTCCATCAGGATCGAAATTCAAAGGCGAGGGAGGTGGCACCAAGATTCGCCCTGACAGACCGAACTGCGAGTGGTTGCATCTAGACACCAGCTGGTTGTCTAGACAGATGAAAAAGGGAGGCCATGAATCCGTCCATCTGGATTAGAATTCAATGGCGAGGGAGGTGGCACCAAGATTCGACCTGACGTACCGAATCGTGGATGGGACCATCCAGACTCCACGCAGTAGTCTAGAGAGATGAGAAAGGGTGGCTTTGAATCCATCCACCAGGATAAGAATTCAAAGGTGTGGGAGGTGGCACCAAGATTCGACATGATGGGTAGAACCGTGGATGGGAGCATCTAGACTTCGGGCGGTAGTCTAGACAGATGAACAAATGGGAGGCCTAGAATCTGTCCATCATGATCGGAATTCAAAGGCGAGGGAGGTGGCACCAAGATCCGATTTGACGGACCGAACTGTGGATGGGTGCATCTAGACTCCAGGTGGCAGTCTAGACAGATAAACAAAAGGGAGACCTTTAATCCGTCCATCAAGATCAGAATTCAAAGGCGAAGGAGGTGGCATCGAGATTCAACCGAACGGACCGAACCGCATGTGGGAGCATCTAGACTTTGGGCTGCAGTCTAAATAGATGAACGAAAGGGAGGCCATGAATCCGTCCATCAGGATCGGAATTCAAAGGCGAAGGAGGTCGCACTGAGATTTGACCTAATGGACGGAACCGTGGATGGGAGTATCTAGACTATGGCCCTTTTGTCTATACAGATGAAAAAGGGAGGCCTTGAATCCGTCCTTCAGGATCGGAATTGTATGGCGAGGAGGGTGGTGGCAACGAGATTCGACCTGATGGACTGAACCGCTGATGGGAGCATCTAGACTCCAGGCGGTAGTCTAGACAGATGAACAAAAGGGAGGCCTTCAATCCAACCATCTGGATCAGAATTCAAAGGCGAGCGAGGTGGCACCGAGATTCGACCTGACGGACCGAACCGCAGATGGGAGCATCAAGACTCCAGGCGGTAGTCTAGACAGATGAAAAAGGGAGGCCTTGAATCCATCGATCAGGATCAGAATTCAAAGGCGAGGGAGGTGGCAACGAGATTCGACCGGACGGACCGAACCGTGGATGGGAGCATCTAGACTCCAGGCGGTAGTCTAGACAGATGAAAAAGGGAGGCCTTGAATCCATCCGTCAGGATCGGAATTCAATGACAAGGGACGTGGCACCGAGATTCGACTTGACGGACCGAATCGCAGAAGGGAGCATCTAGACTCTGGGCGGTAGTCCAGACAGATGAACAAAATGGAGGCCTTGAATCCGTCCATCAGGATCAGAATTGAAAGGCGAAGGAGGTGGCACCTAGATTTGACCTGACGGACCGAACCGCATGTGGGTGCTTCTTGACTCCGGGCAGCAGTCTAGACAGATGAACAAAAGGGAGGCCATGAATCCGTCCAACAAGATCAGAGTTCAAAGGCAAAGGAGATGGCATCGAGATTCTACCTGATAGACCGAACCGTGGATGGGAGCATCTAGACTTTGGCTGGTTGTCTAGACAGATGAAAAAGGGAGGCCTTGAATCCGTCCATCAGGATGGCAATTCAAAGGAGAGGGTGGTGGGACCGAAAATCGACCTCACGGACCGAACCGCGGATGGGAGCATCTAGAGTCTGGGCGGCAGTCTAGAGAGATGAAAAAGGGAGGCCTTGAATTGTCCATCATAATCGGAATTCAAAGGCGAGGGAGGTGGACCGAGATTTGACCTGGCTGACCGAACCACAGATGGGAGCATCTTGACTCTAAGCGGCAGTCTAGACAGATGAACAAATGCGAGGCCTTGAATCCATTCATCAGGATCGGAGTAAAAAGGTGAAGGAGGTGGCATCGATATTTGACCTGACAGACCGAACCGTGGATGGGAGCATCCTGACTCGGGGTGGCTGACTAGACAGATGAACAAATGGGAGGCCTTGAATCCATCCATCAAGGTCAGAATTAAAAGGCGATGGAGGTGGCACCGAGATTCGACTTGAGGAACCGAACCGCAGATAGGAGCATCTTGACTCCATGCGGCAGTCTAGCTAGATGAACAATAGGGAGGCCTTGAATCCATCCTATTGGATCAGAATTCAAAGGCGAAGGTGGTGGCACCGAGATTCGATCCGACGGACCGAACCGCAGGAGAGAGCTTCCAGACTCCATGCGGTAGTCTAGACTGATGAAAAAGGGAGGCCTTGAATCCATCCATTAGGATCCGAATTCAAAGGTGAGGGAGGTGGCACCGAGATTCGACTTGACGGACCAAACCGCGGATGGGAGCATCTAGACTCCGAGCGGCAGTCTAGACAAATGAAAATGGGAGGCCATGAATACGTCCCTCAAGATCAGAATTAAAAGGTGAAGGAAGTGGCACTGAGATTCGACCTGACAAACCGAACCGCGGATGGGAGCATCTGAACTCCAGGTGGCAGTCTAAGGAGATGAAAATGGGAGGCCTTGAATCTGTCCATCAGAATCGGAATTCAAAGGCGAGGGAGGTGGTACCAAGAATTGACCTGACAGACCGAACAGCTCATGGGAGCATCTAAACTCTGGGCGAAAGTCTAGACAGATGAACAATAGTGAGGCCTTCAATCCGTCCAACAGGATTAGAATTCAAAGGCGAAGGAGGTGGCACTGAGATTTGACCTGATGGACCGAACCACGGATGGGAGCATCTAGACTCAGAGTGGTAGTCTAGACAGATGAAAAAGGGATGCCATGAATCCATCCATCAGGATCGGAATTCAAAGGCGAGGGAAGTGGCACCGATATTCGACCTGACGAATCGAACCGCGGATGGGAGCATCTAGACATCGGGCGATAGTCTAGAGAGATGAAAAAGAGAGGCCTTGAATACATCCATCTGGATCGGAACTCAAAGGCGAGGGAGGTGGCACTGAGATTCGACCTTACAGACCGAACCGTGGATGGGAGCATCTTTGCCTTGGGCGGCAGTCTAGAGAGATGAAAAAGGAGGCCTTGAATCCATCCATCATAATCGGAATTCATAGGCGAGGGAGGGGTCACCGAGATTCGACCTAACAGACCAAACCGTGCATGGGAGCATCTAAACTCTAGGCGGCAGTCTAGACAGATGAACAAAAGGGAGGCCTTGAATCCGTCCAATTGGATCAGAATTCAAAGGCGATGGAGGTGGCACCGAGATTCGACCTAACAGAGCGAACCACGGATGGGAGCATCTAAACTCCGAGCAGCAGTCTAGACAGATGAAAAAGGGAGGCCTTGAATCCGTCCATCAGGATCGGAATTTAATGGCGAAGGAGGTGGCACCAAGATTCGACCTGATGGACTGAACCGCGGATTGGTGCATCTAGACTCTGGACGGCAGTCTAGACAAATGAAAAGGGGAGGACTTGAATACGTCCATCAGGATCAAAATTCAAAGGTAAGGGTGGTGGCATCGAGATTCGACCCGACGGTCCGAACCACGGATGGGAGCATCTAGACTCCAGGCAGCAGTCTGGACAGATCAAAAATGGAGGCCTTGAATCCGTCCATCAAGATCGGAATTCAAAGGTAAGGGTGGTGGCACCAAGATTGGACAAGACAGACTGAACCGTGGATGGGGGCATCGAAACTTCTCGCGGCAATCTAGACAGATGAACAAAAGGGAGGCCTTGAATCCGTCCATCAGGATCGAAATTCAAAGGCGAGGGAGGTGGCACCGAGATTCGACCTGATGGACTGAACCGTGGATTGGTGCATCTAGACTCTGGGCGGCAGTCTAGACAAATGAAAAGGGGAGGACTTGAATACGTCCATCAGGATCAGAATTCAAAGGTAAGGGTGGTGGCATCGAGATTCAACCCGACGGTCCGAACCACGGATGGGAGCATCTAGACTCCAGGCGGTAGTCTAGACAGATCCAAAATGGAGGCCTTGAATCCATCCATCAAGATCAGAATTCAAAGGTAAGGGTGGTGGCACCGAGATTCGACAAGATAGACTAAACAGCGGATGGGAGAATCTAGACTCCGTGCGGAAGTCTAGACAAATGAACAAAAGGGAGGCCTTGAATCTATCCATCATGATCAGAATTAAAAGATGAAGGAGGTGGCACCGAGTTTCGACCCGATGGACAGAACCGTGGATGGGTGCATCTAGACTCCAGGTGGCAGTCTAGACCAATGAACTAAAGGGAGGCCATTAATCCGTCCATCAGGTTCAGAATTCAAAGATGAAGAAGGTGGCACAGAGATTCGACCTGACGGACCGAACCGCATGTGGGAGCATCTAGACTCCAGGCTGTAGTCTAGACTGATGAACAAACAAGAGGCCTTCAATCGGTCCATCAGGATCGGAATTCAAAGGCGAAGGAGGTGGCACCGAGATTCGACCTGATGGACTGAACCACGGATGGGAGTATCTAGACCTCAGTCGGAAGTCTTGACAGATGAAAAAGGGAGGCCTAGAAACCGTCCATCAAGATCGCAATTCAATGGCGAGGGAGGTGGCTCCGAGATTCGACCTGACGGACCGAACCGCGGATGGGAGCATCTAGACTCCAGGCTCAGTCTAGACAGATGAATAAAAGGGAGGCCATGAATCCGTCCATCAGGATCGTAATTCAAAGGCGAGGGAGGTGGCACCGAGATTCGACCTAACAGATCGAACTGCGGATGGGTGCATCTAGACTCAGGGAGGCAGTCTAGACAAATGAAGAAGGGAGGCCATGGATACGTCCATCTGGATCGGAATTCAAAGGCGAGGGAGGTGGCACCGAGATTCGCCCTGGCGGACCGAACCGCAGATGGGAGCATCTAGACTCTGGGCGGTAGTCTAGATAGATGAAAAACTAGGCCTTGAATCCGTCCATCATGATCAGAATTCAAAGGCGAGGGAGGTGGCACCAAGATTCGACTAGACGGACTGAACCACGGATGGGAGCATCTAGACTCTGGGCGGCAGTCTAGAGAGATGAAAAAGGGTGGCCTTGAATCCATCCATCAGGTTCGGAATTCAAACGTGAGGGAGGTGGCATCGAGATTCGACTTGACAGACCGAACCGCCTGTTGGAGCATCTAGATTCCGAGCAGTAGTTTAAACAGATGAACAATAGGGAGGCCTTGAATCTGTCCATCAGGATCGGATTTCAAAGCCGAAGGAGGTGGCACTGAGATTCGACCTGATGGACCGAACCGTGGATGGGGGCATCTATACTCCAAGCGGCAGTCTTGACAGATGAAAAAAAGGGAGGCCTTGAATCTGTCCATTAGGATCAAAATTCAAAGGCGATGAAAGTGGCACCGAGAATCGAGCTGACAGACCGAACCGCATGTGGGAGCATCTAGATTCCACACAACAGTCTTGACAGATGAACAAAAGGGAGGCCTTCAATCCGTCCAACAAGATCCGAATTCAAAGGCGAAGGTGGGGGCACTGAGATTCGACATGATGGACTGAACTACAGATGGGAGCATCTAGACTCCGGGCGGCAGTCTAGACAGATGAAAAAGGGAGGCCTTGAATCCATCCATCGGGATTGAAATTCAAAGGTGAGGGAAGTGGCTCCGAGATTCGACTTGACAGACCAAACCGTGGATGGCAGCATCTAGACTCCGGGTGCTACTCTAGACAGATGAAAAAGGGAAAGGCGAGGGAGGTGGCATCGAGATTCGACCAGATGGATAGAACCGTAGATGGGAGCATCTAGACTTCGGGCGGCAGTCTTGACAGATGAACAAAAGGGTGGCCTTGAATCTGCCCATCAGGATTAGAATTCAAAGGCGAAGCAGGTGGCATCGAGATTCACCTAACGGACCGAACCGCATGTGGGAGCATCTAGAATCCGGGCAACAATCTAGACAGACGAACAAAAGAGAGGTCTTGAATCCGTCCAACAGGAATTGAATTCAAAGGCGAAGGAGGTGGCAACGAGATTCGACATGACGGACCAAACCGCGGAAGGGAGCATCTTAACTCCGGGCGGCAGTCTAGACAAATGAAAAAGGGAGGCTTTAATCTGTCCATCAGGATCAGAATTCAAAGGCGAGGGAGGTGGCACCGAGATTCGCCCTGATGGACCGAACCGCGAATGGGAGCATCTAGACTCTAGGCGGCAATCTAGAGAGATGAAAAAGGGAGGCCTTGAATCCATCCATCAGGTTCGGAATTCAAACGTGAGGGAGGTGGCACCGAGATTCGACCTAACAGACAGAACTGCGGATGGGAGCATCTAGACTCCAGGCGGCAGTCTAATCAGATGAACAATATGGAGGCCTTGAATCCGTCAATCAGGATCGAAATTTAAAGGCGAAGGAGGTGGCACCGAGATTCGACCTGACTAACCGAACCATTGATGGGGGCATCTAAACTCCTAGCGGCTGTCTAGACAGATGAACAAAAGGGTGGCCTTGAATCCATCCATCTGGATTAGAATTCAAAGGCGAAAGAGGTGGCACCGAGATTCGACCTGACAGACCGAATAGTGGATGGCTGCATCTAGACTCCAGGCGGCAGTCTAGACAGATGAACAAAAGGGGGGCCTTGAATCCGTCCATCAGGATCAAAATTTGAAGTAGAAGGAGGTGGCACCGAGATTCGACCTGACTGACCGAACAACATGTGGGAGCATCTAGACTCTGGGTAGTAGTCTAAACAGATGAACAAAAGGGTGGCCATGAATCCATCCAACAGGATCAGAATTCAAAGGCGAAGGAGATGGCACCGAGATTCGATCTGATATACCGAACCGTGGATCGGAGCATCTAGAATCCGGGTGGTAGTCTTGATAGATGAAAAAGGGAAAGACGAGGAAGGTGGCACCGAGATTCAACCTGATGGACAGAACCGTAGATGGGAGCATCTTGACTCCGAGCGGTAGTCTAGTGAGATGAACAAGAGGGATGCCTTGAATCCGTCCATCAGGATCAGAATTCAATGGTGAGGGAGGTGGCAACGAGATTCGACCTGACGGACCGAACCACATGTGGGAGCATCAGGACTCCAGGCAGCAGTCTAGACAGATGAACAAAAGGGAGGCCTTGAATCCGTCCAACAGGATCAGAATTCAAAGGCGAAGGAGGTGGCACTGAGATTCTACATGATTGACCGAACCGTGGATAAGAGCATCTTGACTCCAGGGTGGTAGTCTAGACAAATGAAAACAGGAGGCCATGAATCCATCCATTAGGATTGAAATTCAAAGGCGATGGAGGTGGCACCGAAACTCGACCCGACAGACCGAACCACATATGGGAGCATCTAGACTCCTGGCAGTAGTCTAGACAGATGAAAAAGGGAAAGGCGGGGGAGGTGGCACCGAGATTCGACCGACGGACTGAACCGCAGATGGGAGCATCTAGACTCCTGGTGGGACTCTAGACAGATGAAGACACAGGAAGCCTTGAATCCATCCATCAGGATCATAATTCAAAGGCGAGGGAGGTGGCACCGAGATTCGACCTGACGGAAAGAATCACGGATGGGAGCATCTTGACTCCGGGCTGCAGTCTAGATAGATGAACAATTGGGAGGCCTTGAATCCGCCCATCAGGATCAGAAATCAAAGGTGAAGGAGGTGGCACTGAGATTCGACCTAAAGGACTGAACCGCATGTGGGAGCATCTGGAATTCGGGCAGCAGTCCAGACAGATGAACAAAAGGGAGGCCTTGAACTCGTCCAATAGGATCAGAGTTCAAAGGCGAAGGAGGAGGCACTAAGATTCGACATGACAGACCAAACCGCAAATGGGAGCGTCTTCACTCTAGGCGGCTGTCAAGACAAATGAAAAAGGGAGGCCTTTAATCCGTTCATCGGGATCGGAATTCAACTACGAGGGAGGTGGCATAGAGATTCGCCCTGACGGACCGAACAGCGGATGGGAGCATCTAGACTCTGGGCGGCAGTCTAAAGAGATGAAAAAGGGAGGCCTTGAATCCATCCATCAGGTTCGGAATTCAAACGTGAGGGAGGAGGCACCGAGTTCGACTAGACAAACTGAGCCGCGGATGGATCGGAATCCGAGCGGAAGTCTAAACAGATGAATAATAGGGAGGTCTCGAATTCGTCAATCTGGATCGGAATTCAAAGGCGAAGGAGGTGGCACCGAGATTCGACCTGACGGACCGAACTGCATGTGGGAGATGAACAAAAGGGAGGCCTTGAATCCGTCCAACAGGATCAGAATTCAAAGGCGAAGGAGATGGCACTGAGATTCGAAAAGACAGACAGAACCGTGGATGGGAGCATCTAGACTCCGGGTGGTAGTCTAGACAGATGAAAACGGGAAAGGCGAGGCAGGTGGCACCGAGACTTGACCTGACGGACAGAACCGCGGATGGGGGCATCGAAACTCCTGGCGGCAATCAAGACAGATGAACAAAAGGGAGGCCTTGAATTCGTCCATCAGGATCGTAATTCAATGGCAAGGGAGGTGGCACCGAGATTCGACCTGACAGACCAAACCATGGATGGGAGCATCTAGACAGATGAATAAAAGGGAGGCCTTGAATCAGTCCATTAGGATCGTAATTCAAAGGCGAGGGAGGTGGCATCGAGATTCGGCCTAACGGATCAAACTGCGGATGGGTGCATCTAGACTCCGGGAGGCAGTCTAGACAAATGAAGAAGGGAGGCCTTGGATACGTCCGTCTGGATCGGAATTCAAAGGCAAGGGAGGTGGCACCGAGATTCGCCCTAGCGCACTGAACCGCAAATGGGAGCATCTAGACTTTGGGCGATACTCTAGATAGATGAAAAACTAGGCCTTGAATCCGTCCATCATGATCAGAATTCAAAGGTGAGGGAGGTGGCATCGAGATTCGACTAGACAGACCGAACCACGGTTGGGTGCATCTAGACTCCGGGCGGTAGTCTAGAGAGATGAGAAAGGGTGGCCTTGAATCCATCCATCTGGTTCGGAATTCAAACGTGAGGGTTGTGGCACCGAGATTCAACTTGATAGACCAAACCGCTAGTTGGAGCATTTAGATTCCGAGCGGCAGTTTAAACAGATGAACAATAAGGAGGCCTTGAATCTGTCCATCAGGATCGGATTTCAAAGGCGAAGGAGGTGGCACTGAGATTCGACCT
>JAMKQA010023257.1:0-11255 GCA_024699735.1 Posidonia australis
CTTGGGCGTATAGCAAGCGGCTGAAAAGCCAACATTTCATGGGTGAAATCATGGAAGACCGATTTTATCGGGCGTGCGAGGGTGCCTAACACCTTCCTCGTGCGTAACAGGGATCCTTACCTGCATTCTGGTTATTTCGTAGACTTGTCGTTGTTGTTTTTTGCATGATTTTTCATGTATGGTTTTCCTTGTCTTCCATAATAGATTAGGTGGCGACTCCATTTGTTTTGCTTTTTCCGACGTGATTTTGCCGACCGATTTCGCATTCTTTTGCGGAATCTCCTCGCCGGCATGGTTACACAGACACTTTCTCAACATGGAGACATGGAACACGTCGTACGTAGACGATATCTCTGGTGGTTGATCTAGCTGATAAGCAACCTCACCGATCCTCTAGGTGATCTGATATGGGCCAATATAGCGAGGACTAAGCCTTCCATGCTTCCCAAACCTCATGACACCCTTGGTCAGTGACACCTTCAGGAACACATAGTCTCCCACCAGAAATTCCTATGGTCTCTACCTCCTAGCGGCATAACTCTTCTACCTCCTAGCGGCATAACTCTTCTACCGACTCTATGCAGCCAACAACCTGCTATGGATCAAATCTACCTTGTCCTCATACAACTGAACAATCTCAGGACCAATCAACTGATGCTCGCCCACCTCACTCCAGTAAACCAGCAATCTGCATGGCCTACTATACAAAGCTTCGTACAACACCATCCCGATGCTCAAGTGATAACTATTATTGTAGGAACTCAATCAGCGATAGATGGTCCTCCCAACTTTCTTGAAATTCTAAGGCACATGCTTTGAGCATATCTTCTAACATCTAGATAGTTCTCTCTGTCTGATCATCTAACTGAGGATGAAATATTGTGCTATAGTTGCGTATTGTGCTAAAGGCCTCTTGTAGAGTTCTCCAAAATCTTGAGGTTAACCTCGTGTCTCTGTCTGACACGATGGACACCAAAACACCATGCAGCCGAACCACCTCGGAGACATACAACTCCGCTTGACGGTGCATTAGGAGCTTCACTCGAATGGCCAAGAAGTGAGCAGACTTGGTTAGCAGATCCACGATCACCCACACAATGTCGTGTTTCCTCTGAGTCTACGGCAAACCAGTCATAAAGTCCATAGAGATGTGCTCCCACTTCCACACGGGAATATCCATTGGCTACAAGGTCCCTCCAGGTCTCTGGTACTCTACCTTAACTAGCTAGCAGGTTATACAACTCGTCACATGGTTTTCAACATCCCCCTTCATGCCAACCCACCAAACGTTCTGCTTCATGTCTCGATACATCTTCGTACTCCTAAGGTGGATAGTGTACCTAGACCAATGCGCTTCATTGAGCAACCTCTGTCTGGCCTCCTCATACTAGGGCTCATACAGGCGCATATCATACCTCAGCTCCCCATATACCCCAATAGAGAAATGAGACTCCCCACTAGCCTCCAGCTTCTCAAACATAGCCTGAACAAACGAATCCAGTTGCTAACAGACGACAATAAACTCTATCAGCTTAGCGCAAACAGATAGGTTGGCCACCCAAGCACCAACCGTCCCCTGAGCTTACTACCTCGGCCAGCAGCTCACCAGATCCTCCAGCATGGTCCACTCCATGACCATCAGGCTCACCATCACGTGCGTACGTCAACTCAAGGCATCGACGACCACGTTGGCCTTGCTAGGGAGGTAGGACAAGCTGAAATTATAGTACTTCAGATACTCCACCCAACGACGCTGCCTCACGTTGAGGTCCCTCTACGTGAAGATATACTTCAAGCTCTGACCTCAAACTACTCTCCATACAAATAGTGTCGCCAAAACTCTAGAGCGAACACTACGGTAGCCATCTCCAAATCATGGGTCGGGTAGTTCTTCTCGTGATCCTTTAGCTAACACGAAGCATATGCGATGGCATTACCATGCTGCATCAGAACACACCCCAACCCCACACCACTGGCATCATTATACACAGTGAAGCCACCACTTCTAGAATGCAGAGTCAACACTGGGGTAGAAACCAGACGAGACTTCAACTCTTGGAAACTCACCTCACAATTTTGGTCCCGATAAAATGAAACCCCCTTCTTGGTCGACTCTGTTAGAGAAACGGCTATGGAGGAGAAATCCCTGATATACCTCCTATAATAGCCTACTAGACCCAATAAACTCCTGATCTCCGCCATAGTCCTGGGTTGCTCCCAACTGCTCACCGCCTCGACCTTAGCCGGATCCACTCTGATGCCTTCTCCAAAAATCAAATGACCAAGGAATATAACTTCATTTAGCTAGAACTCACACTTGGAGAATTTGGCGTACAACTGATGACATCTCAGAGTATCCAAAACCAGCCTCAGATGCAAGACGTGAGTCTTTAAATCAGGGGAGTAGACCAGCACGTCATCAACAAAAACCATAACGAATTGGTCTAAAAAAAGGCTGGAAATCCAATTCATCAAATCCATAAACGCAATCGGAGCATTGGTCTAGCTGAAAGGCATGACCGTGAACACGTAATACCTGTACCACGTTCAAAAAGTAGTCTTCTAAATATCCGAGTATTGTATCCTCAACTGGTGATACCCTGACCTTAGATCAATCTTCGAGAACACGGATGCAGACTGCAACTGGTCGAACAGGTCATCAATGTGAGGCAAGGGATACTTGTTCTTCACTGTAATCTGGTTCAACATTCGATAATCTATACACAGCTGGAGTGAACCATCCTTATTACGGACGAACAAGACAGGCGCTCCCCACGGAAACACACTCAACTTGATAAATCCCTTGTCCAGCAACTCCTGCAACTGAGTCTTGAGTTCTCGCAACTCCACTAGCGCCATGCAATATGAAGGCTTCGACACAGCACCAGAACTAGGGATCAGACTGATCGAAAACTCTACTTCCTTGTGAGGTGGCATACCAAGTAAATTGTCAGGGAAAACGATGGGATATTGACACACCACAGAGATGTTGTGAACACTCAACTCAGGAGAGGTGGTGGTAACTACACTAGCTAGATACCCTACACGACCCCTGACCAAAGACTTATAAGCCTTCATAGCTGAAATGACAAGCTTAGGCGCACCCTGACACCCACCTTGCACAAAGAAAGACCCATCCTAAGGAGACCCAAAATGAACTCTCCTCCAAGCATAGTCGATCAAAGCGGATTGATGCGCCAACTAATCCATGCCGAGTATCACATCGTACTCCTGCATGTCTATCACCCTAACAGTAGGAGTATCATACCTCCCCGTCATGCCACAAGACACCTCAGCCTGCGGACCACAACCCTAGCCTTGAGACGACAATCAAGGAGTCTCATACCTCCAGGACCCGATGCCCCTCAGCCTCAGGATCTCGGTCCCCTACCTCAACTAAGGAGTGGCGCCCGACCACCCGAGAATGTCGTCACATTGCGTGGTCCCAACGGTATGGTCCCACACTGTCTCAGCCTACACACAGAAAACTAGGAAAACATTTTCCAAAACAAGTCAACTATTTCCTTGAAATCTATTTCCAAAACCATTTTCATATCTTTTGAAAATTCTTCCAAAACCTCGGCAAAGCGACGCATCAGGTGTCCAAGGGGACCACCGCTGACGGCCCAGAATCCCATCTTACAGGGACAAAACACAGTAATCCAGAAAGCTCTCAAAGAACACATTTTCGAACCACATTTGGACCTAGATTCGGCATGCCGAAAACAGGTTCGGTAGGCCGATCTGGATTGGTCGACCAAATCAGGTCAACGATCAACACTCAGGCCAAATTCGATATACTGAAACTGATTCGGTCGACCGAAATCTTTTGATTCGGACGACCGAATTTCGACCAGAGGACCAAACTGACAAAAAACAGTATGCTGAACAGAATCGGTATACCAAAATCCACTGATTTGGTATGCCATTTCCATTTTGGTATGTCGAATTCTACGAGACCAGAATACGGCCAAACCATATCGTCCGAGTTCGCCCAAAATGGGACCTTCGATCAGACCCCTTAGACAAGCACTAAAAATCTTGCATAAAACATGGGATGTAGACCCTCGAGTCTACTTCAAATCCCAACAAACAAAACTAAAATCCCTTCACAATGCATCAAGATATAAACTCAGAAAGGCAGAAGGGTCAAAATGACCCAAAACGCAACCATCGACATAAATGCCCATAAATCCACCATAAATACACAATAAATCACAATAAATTCTAGGAAAATAAATTTACCTAGATTCCATGCAATCCTATCAATTTATACCATTTTCATGCTCTCTATTACATGAGGTGGAGATGCGTACCTGATAACGCCTCCGATGATCTTCGACCGACCCCCGGTGAATCCGACAAACTCCGGTGCAACCACGACCACGAGAGCACTCCATGCAAGCTCCATGCACCACGCGAACCATCGCAGCCCTTCCGCTTCCCTCTCTCTCTCTCTTAGCGTGTAACAGGGGAGGAAACAGGTGAGACGAGTGGAAGGAGAAGGGGTAGAGAAGGAGGAGTGGGGAGGAAGGGAAAGAAGGGTGGGGAGGGAGAAGTGCGCGCCGGGGAGGAGAAGGAAAGAAGAAGAAGGCGGCGATGAGCGGCGAAGGAGTGTGGTGCGGCTTATAAAGCCTACGCCTGTAGTAGTTGGGAACGTGCTCACCTACACGTCTCAACCACCGGCACACCGCACGAGCAACCAACCACTCTGCCCGACCACCAGCCACAACCAATAGCCCACGAACGTGGGCCCAACGCAGACCCACACCCGAGCCCCACACACACAGTGCCACAATGCACAGTGCCAAACCACGCATAGGGACATGTAAAAAGAAGCCGGCCCAAGAGGCCCAAGCCCAAAAGCACAAAACCACGCAACGGGCCTCGAAACAGTAACACCCGTCCAAGAATAAAATTCATAAAATGTAAATAATTACAAAATGAATTTTACGGGTGTTACAGTAGGTGCACCAGGATGGTGTGCCATGTCGATGTGCCAAAAGGATGCTCCAAGATTGTGTGTTGATTCGGTGTGCAACTTGGTGCATTATCTTGGTGCACCCTAGGTGAGAAATTGTTGAATCAATATCTGCTAGATCTTGATTTGTGGATAAGGAAATCAAGGCCAGGAATATTTCTCTGACCAAATTTAAAAAAGTATTGGTAGTTTTGGACTGTCTGGAACAAGATAACCTGGGCTCTGGACTTGGGGACATTCCCTCATCTCAGCCAACTACACCCATCCATGCACCAAGTATCCCCTCTTCACACTCTGTTAATACACAAGCACCAAGTATTCTTTCTAATTCATCTACTATTTCTCCTATTCTTACTTCTGCATCAAGTTGGTCAAAGGACCTTTCATATAATCATCGAGTTAATGATGCATTAACTAGGGATTCATATGAGCAATTTCGAGACTTTTGTGGCAATATTGGAATTAATTTACAAACTTTGGGTGAATCTAGAGTATTCCTTAACTCAATAAGATCTGACTAGGGATTGGCCCCAGTCAACCTAGATGAAATGACTAATATTGTAGAGAACTTCGAATCTCTACTTTTGTACTCTCAAATTCAATAATTATTGTTGTATGGAATATAAGAGGACTTGGAAGTAGTGAGAAAAAAAAGGACTGTTAGGAATTTTATTAAAATAAGTAAAAGTGATATAATAATACTTAGTGAAACAAAAAAAGAAAGTTATACGCCAAGTCTGCTGCGGACTTTGGGATGGGGGGAAAATAAGTAATTGGACATGCCTGCCCACAATTGGGGCATCTGGGGTAATTCAAATTGATTGGGATGGAAGACTCTTTGACATTACATTTACTTATCTGGCTACTTTCAGTCTTTTAATAAACTTCAGGAACCATATGGATAGACTGGATTGGTGGCTTACAGGAGTATATGGACCCTGTGAATCTAGACTCAAACAAGACTTCCTCTCTAAGCTAGATAATTTGAGTAATCTGGTAAACGAGAATTGGGTGATTGGAGGGGACTTCAATATTACTAGGTATACATATGAACATTCTATAAACCCTGGTTTATCCCCTACTATGATTAAATTTAATGATTTTATTGATACCAACCTTCTTATTGACTTTTCTCCTAATAATTGTCAATATACCTGGTCTAATTTTCAGGCCCAGCCTTCTAAGGTTAAGCTAGACAGATTTTTGGTATCCCCTAATTGGTAAAACTTCTATCCTGACTCCTTATGTGTTGGTAAGGTTAGGGTTGTTTCGAATCATATCCCATTCTCTCTTGACACTAAAACTATTGACTGGGGACCTATTCCTATTAAATTTTATAAGCCCTAGCTATGCATAGAGGGGTTTCATGATTTTATCATCAATTGCTGGACAAATTCAATCATCAGGTTCAACTTAGACTCTCCATTTTCTCACTTTGCTTTCAAACTCAAAGACCTTAAGAGACATATTAAGGCTTGGGTCACTCCCATCAGGGAGGAGAGAAGAAAGAGACTAGAGTCCATTGAGAAACAGATCTTCGCTACAGATCAAATGTCAGAGTCGTATGCAATAGATAATGATACACTGGAACTCAAGAAAAAACTAAGAGGTGAACATCATAGCCTTCTCTCAGAGCAAGAACTTTACTGGAGATAAAAGTCTAGGATACAATGGCTAAAGGAAAGGGATCTAAATACAGCTTTCTTTCATAATATGGTTAAATGTCGCAGAAGATTTAACACTATTACCTCTCTTCAAGTCAATGGCATCTCCCTAACTACCCCTTTCCTAATCAACCTTGAACTTGAAAACCACTTTACTCATCAATTCAATAAGAAGACAAGGTGTAAGATCTCTTTAAATTGGGACTCCCTACTGCTAAGGAAAATTCCTAATCTTGATCTTCTTGAGGGAGAATTTACTCAAGTAGAAATCAAAAAGAGTGTCTTTGACCTTCTAAGTGATAAATCCCCTAGCCCAGATGGATATCCCATAGTATTCTTTCAGGAGTTCGGGGAAGTCTTGAAAACTGATCTAATGAGTCTTTTTCACAATTTCTTCCTTTCTCAGGACAGTGATGCTCTTAAATCAATAAATCAAACTTTTATAGCTTTAATTCCAAAAAAGGAAGGTGCTCAATGCATTAAAGATTACAGGCCAATCAGTTTACTCAATAGAACCTATAAGATCATCACTAAATGTTTGGCTAGTAGATTTACTCTAGTCCTTAATAATACAATTGATGACTCTCAATGTGCTTTCCTTTCTAGAAGGAATATTGGGGACTGTTTTTTGGTTGTGCAAGAAACCTTAAATTACATGAAAGTTGCCTCTACCCTAGGATTTATTCTTAAACTAGATTTTGAAAAAGCATTTGATAATGTAAATTGGGATTTTTTACTAAACTCACTTAGGGGGCTTGGCTGTGGTAACAAGTGGATCACTTGGATCCATATGTGTATTTCTTCAACTAAGTTGTCCATTCTTGCAAATGAGTCCCCTAAAGGATACTTTGGTGCTTCTAATGGACTTAGACAAGGGAACCCCATATCTCCTCATTTATTTATTGTGGTTTCTCACATTCTGAGTAGAATGTTATCTCTGGCTTTTGAGAAAGGTCTCATTTTTGGGATCTAATTCCCAAATGGGGGCCCACATATCAAGAATATCCAATATGTAAATGACACTATCCTCTTTCTCTCCTCTGATAAGAACAATATAGTTAATAATAAAAGGATTTTATGCTATTTTCAGACTTGTTCTGGACTTAAGATAAATTTTCAAAAATCTTTCCTCACTAGTGTTGGCATTTCTGGGTCCTTATTGGAACACTACTGTGACATTCAGGGATGTCAAGCTGCAGATTTACCTATTACCTATCTTGGACTTCCTTTGCATCATAGGAAAGCCACATATCAGGATTGGTCACCTATCATTGAGAGGATTTCTAGCAGATTGTCATCTTGGAAGGCAAACTTCCTCTCATTGGAAGGGAGATTAACCCTTGTTAATTCTTTTTTATCTGCAATCCCAACTTACTTTTTATCTGTATTGCACTTCCCCTCAAGAGTTGAACTTGAAATTGACCGACTTAGGAGTAGGTTCCTTTGGAAGTCTACTTCTCCCAATAATAAAAGTTATCATCTAGTAAAATGGATAGTATTATATAGGCCTAAAGAACATAAAGGTTAGGGCATAACTAATCTTAGAAACTTTAGCTTAGCACTGAAATGCAAGCTCTTATAGCAGCTACTGACTCACACACCCAACTTGAAATGGCCTTCTCTGTTAAAAGCTAGATATTGCTCTAGGTCATGGCCAGGGGCTATTCTCAACACTTCAGGAGGAAGGTGCTCACTAGTATAGCAACAATTAAAAGCTTGTTTCAATATCTTTAACTGTTTCACAAGATATGAAGTTGGCAATGGTGAAAACACTATCTTTTAGGTAAATAAATGGATAGATGGAATCCCTTTGAAACTTAAGTTTCATGAGTTGTATACACTTGTTAAACACAAAAAAGCATCTGTCAAGAGAGTGATGGAACAATTTAGGGGGGACTATCAGGTAATTTTTAATATTAATCACATCTCTGAGATCTCTGATAATTTGCATACAATCTAATCAGAAGCTGATCAGCTTGCTGAATTGATGGCTAGGGTCCCTTTACAATTGGATACAAATAAAATTCTTTGAAACCCAAATGCTAACTACAAATTCACTGTGAATTCATGTTATAAACTCATAAATGATGGAGGCATCAGATTTCACCTATATGCAAAAATATGGAAGGCCTGGGTGCCATTTAGGATTAAACTTTTTATTTGGCTGTTGGTGTTTAATAAGATTCTAACTAAAGAGAATTTGAGAAAAAAAGAATGGAATGGGCAGGACTTGTGTACTATGTGTAATACTTATTATAAAACCACTTCTCATCTGTTTATACATTGTTCCTTTACAACAGCTATCTGAAAATTCTTTATTAACAGATCTTTTATATCCAGTTTTTTGTAATGTTGATAATATGTTCAGATATAGACCTGAATGTATTTTTGATTTATCTAAAATTGGGTGGAATATTCTCATTCCTGCTGTGGTTTGGAGTATTTGGAAAGAAAGGAATAATAGAACTTTCCGTAATATATCCAACTCAAATAAGTCAATTATATTTATTGTTATCACCCTTATGTATTCTTAGCTAGAAAATCTAGGTACAGGTTTTGAAAAGGAGTTGCTCCAATCTATTACAAATATGTTGAACTCCTGGAACACAGTCCAGCCACGTGTTGAAGCCTCCTCAGCAAACCTCCTGGTGCATCCTCCTCCTGCTAATTCCCCTGCCAATCCGTCAGCTGAGTTTCCCCCTTCTGTGCAAAACTCCAATGAGGATGCTACATTAACTTCTTTTAATCAATCTCTTCAACCAATTTGAACTTGGAGTTATAATATTTCTGTAACTATTTAAACACCTGCAACTTCGATTTGTGGAAGTGAATGCATTTTAGTTTTAGGGCCTACTATGTTTTTATGGCTTTTATAATATTTTGGTATTATTTTTACTCTTGGTACTATGGTTATCAAAAAAATATCTGCTGCAATTTGATGCAACACATGGCTTTTTATTTCAAATACCTTTGTCTTTTATTTCTCTCTTTCTTTACATTCACTCATCATCAAACATCTGAAAAGAAAACTCACCCACCCCTCTCTTTCCTCGCGCCTCCTCCTTCCTTCTTCTTTTCTTCTCCCTGTCCTCCCCAAGTAACGGCCGACGATTCCCCTCCTCATAAACTCTATAGGTCGGCGGTTGGAGCTCGTAGACAGTGGCGGGAGATTAGCAGTGGTGTGCCGGAAGGGTGCAGACAGCTGGTGCAGCAGAGAGGTGCATGGATTTCGACGTAGTGCGGCCAGCTGGTGCAGCAGACAGCTGATGGACAGGACACTCCGGTAATGGCTTGATGAAGGCTCTTCGTCAGACTCTGAGGTATGCTTCCCTCTCTTCTTCTCTCTCATTTCTTCCCTCTTTTTGCTTGCCTGCTTGTTCGACAGCAGGGGGCATAGTGGTGACCGGTTCGGCAGATGGGTGAGCCGATAGTGATGGGTTCAAGGGGTGTGGAGGAGTGCGACGGTGAAAGGGTGAGGGTCGGTGGGCTGTGGGAGGTGGTGAGGATGTGTTCGAGTGATGTGGAGGAGTGCAGCGGTGAAGGGGTGAAGGTCGGCTTGCTGTGGGACGTGACCAGTGAGCTGTGGGAGGTGGTGAGGATGGGTTCGAGCGATGTGGAGGAGTGCGATGGGCTTTGAGGCTAGGCTGGCGGACTGGCAGTGGGCTACGTCGGCGGTGAGGCTGGCTGTGGGTGTGGCTGTTGGAGGTCGACTGTGAGGCTGGTGGACTGTGGGTGAGGGTGTCGGTGAAGAGGAGAACCAACGGGCTGTGGCTGGAGGACTGGTAGTGAGGGTGAGGGTGGTGGTAAGAGTGTTGGCCGTTTTGGGTGTCAGATGGGAGGATGGGCTGCCCGTCGCCGCCTACACCACCTTACTGTGTCTTGCTATCTTGGTTTTGCTTAAAAAAAAATCATATTGCCTCAGATTCTGCCATGTTTACATGTTGTATTATCTGTGACTACTTCGATAATTATTCGTGGCATTTGTTCCATATACCGATGTTTGTGATACTTTTGGATTCATGATGCCTGCATGCCATACGCATCTACCTAGCTTTTCTGCATGCCAATGAACACTTTGACCTTGCCATGTCTACTTGTTAACTTGTTTTGTGCTTCCTACGTGTTTTCTTGGATTTGCATTAGCTCACATGTTGCTTCTCTATTTTTCAATATTCTTTGCTTGTGGTCTTTCTTATGAATTTTGGTTTCTATCAGTAGGCTAATCTAGCACATACTAGAGAGAGCTTGCGGGCTCCAAGCTGGGGTGCCTCGAGTTCACGTGCACCACGACAGGGTGCCTCGCGGTCTCAAGCCTCGAGCAGTTCTCGACTAGTGGTTCCTATAGAGGTATGCTCAATTCTATTTCCATGTACTATTTGCATATCTAAACAAGCAATTTTTGATTAAGTAACTGCATTCTGTAGGAATTCAGAAACCACAGTGGTCGCTTAGTTAGTGATGAGCACATCTGCGAGAGTCATGATTTCACGGTAAGGTTTCCCAGTTCATAGCTTATCTCTATGCTCAATTGTCATTGCATTTTACTCTGACATTATTCATTATTTGCTTTGCCAAGGGGCGATATGGGAAGAGTGATGTAGTGCCATTGG
>JAMKQA010023263.1:0-10370 GCA_024699735.1 Posidonia australis
GGGGGTGGGGTTGGTTTAAATAGATTATAGGGTTTTGATTTGGAGGGGAGGGAGTGTATTTGATTTTTAAATTTCAAAAAAAAAAACCAGAAACCGATTTTTATTGGGAACAAAAGTGGTTTTGAGATTTAAGGGAGCATGCAATAGAACTATACTATATAAATATATATATATATATATATATAGTATGATTGTCAATAATTGAATTAGATGACTTTACATCTCCACCTTTCATTTTATTCTATGTTATATAAAAACCAAATCCAAAATCCTAAGTTCCTATTTCCAAATACCTTGCAAAATTCCATTTGAATTACTTCATAAGTTTTTAACTTTGTTGACTTTTATGCTTTATTTATCAACCTAATATATAAATAGACTTTGTTGAGTTAGAAAATAAATTATATTTAATTTTAACAAATTGTATTTTAGAACATGAAGTAAATAAAATGATACAACATGATCCTTTTATTTTCCCAATCAAATAAAAAATGGTGTGTAGAAGAAACCCTTTTTTTCCCATGATATTTATTTATTTTATTTTACCAAGCAAAGCTCAAACATTTTCAATCCTAGATGTTTAAATTTTTATTGACATTTGATAATGGTGAATTTTGGAGAATTTTAAGACGAGAAACTAACATTTATATAGTTTGATCAACAACGATAAATTTAGCAGTACCATTTCATGATGAGTTTTAGTTTGATAAACAATGGTATCGTTAGGAGTCAAAGCTTCACTACTTACGAAGAAATTACTAAGATTAATAATACAAGAATTAGTGCAGTTAACTTATAGTTTGAACATCAAGATAAATGCAATTAACTTGTAACTTGGACATCAAATATATTTAAAACCCATCATATGTCGTAGTCAAGATAGAAATTTCTTGATCCTATAATTTGACAACATATGGATGTTGCATAACATCACTAATTATCAAAAAATTATATTATTGAATCATATTTTTATGAAAATTTAGATTGAAAACTGAGAATTGAAACGAATACTTTTGGACGATTTGATTTGATTCGATTTTAAATACATATAAGGTTCGATTCGATTTTAATATATAACAAGAACCGACAAGTATAGTTCGATTCATGGATCTTGTCAGAACCAAACCGAACCATGTACATCATTACTCATGTCAACTCTTAAAGGACAAACAATTAAAGACCAACAACAGTTTCATAATTAGATGTCTTCAACATAATAAGGAACCATCATGAAAATTTATCAAAGATTCATTGACATTAAGGCTGACCCATATTGGAGAAGCCCACAAGTAACAGCATATAAAGTCTTGGATAAAGAAGAAAGAAAACAACTTGTGACATTAAGTGCCAAAGGGCAATAGAAAGCACTATCTCCATATGGTTCACAATCTCCATTTAAAATTTTTAATATATTTCCAACATCAAAAGGATGTCCTTCTTCTCCAAGACTCAGAAATTAATCTAGAAAATTTTCTAAGGTTGCTCCAAGGTAGATATCCTACCAAATAGAGGGCAATACTTTTTCTACTTTCCCATATTTTTTCACAAGTTTGGCATCAATTTCAATGGGTTAATGTTGCATTAATGATTAATATGAAACTATGTCAAATCTTTGCATCCTACATAGATCACTACATATGACCTTGTTTTGATATAATAAAAGCTTTATTATTGTGATTATGAAATATGATTGAGAACTCTAATCTTTGAAATAAGCTTGGCATCAATTTCAAAGGGAGGTCGACTAACTCTTATATCTTCTATGCTCTCCAATCTGCCTACCTACTTTCTTTCCATCTTTTAGATACCAATCTCTGTTGCAAGGAAGTTGGAAAGAATTCAACATAATTTCCTTTGGAAGGATAATTAAAGATCCTCTAGTGGGGGTTTCTCACTTGTTGCTTGGCACAAAGTTTGTCAACCCTTAGCGGAAGAGAGTCTCAATTTGTGAAATTTTGGTCTTTCAATATTGCTCTCCTTGGTAAGTGGATTTGGTATTAAGGTAGAGTTTTCCCTTATAAGGATGTCTCAATGCCACTTTGAAGGAAAGTGATTATTGGAAAAATGGAATAGGGGGCGTGTTTTGGGCAAGGTGGGTAGTCATTTGAGACCAGTTTCTCTAGTGTAAGGTGGTATTCTAGACGTTGAAAGTGTTGAGTGTAGGACTAGATTGGTAGTTAGGTGAGGGAACTAGATTCAGCTTTGGGAGAATCCTTGAATTAACTCTATGCCTCTAAAACTATTATTTCTTGGTTTATTTCTTCTCTCTATGCAACCAATTGCTAGTATAAGGGAATGTTTTGTCAAGACTTTCTACCAAGGTTGTGTAGGATTTGAGATTTAGAAGGGAATCTCATGATAAGGAAGTTATGAATCTCTTTTCTTTTCTTACTTTGCTTGAAAATGTGTGCTCAAATTCTTTATCCTATTCATATGATTCCTATACTTGGTTGTGGGTTTAGGATGGGAACTTTTCAGTTTTATCCCTATTCTCGATCATCGCCTATGGAGGTTTGAGATAAATTGTCATTCTTGGATAATGAAACAATAGTATTCCATTGAAGATTCACTGTTTTGCTTAGTAGATTCTTCATAGAGGAGTGTTGATGGACTCGACCATATAGTTTTCATTTAGCCAGTAGATGTGTCTTTTGGTATGTGGCGCATAATGATCTTTGTCATATTTCATGGGATTGTGGACTTTTCGTGGGTGGTGGTGCTCCTTGATTGGGTGAGGGCTTCTTGACCAGGTTTAGAGTAGGTCGTTAGAGACATTTTGGGATTTATGGGGTCAGAAGGGGAGGTGGCATGGTCGTTGAAGGAAGGTTGGGAACACCCTCCCTTATGCGTTGTGATGGACTAGATGAATTAAGAGAAACCATCACATCTTCTGGGGAAAGTGTCATGCTATTGAGGATATTTGAAATAGAATTGCTTCTCCTATTTTGTAGTAGTGTTCAGTTGCAATTTTGGTGTGGTGTCCAATTGTGGGTGCCTCTAACAAATCAGATTTATTTATTCATGATTGGCTATAGGGCCTCTTGGAAGTTTTGTAGTTGTATTTTCCACTATTCTATGCTTTTTTTTCCTTTCTCTTGCTTATCTTCTTGATAAGCCGTTTTTCCTTGTACTTTCCTTTTGACTGTGTGAATTGGAAAGAAATTATTATATTAATCATTAATAACAAAGAATTACAATCTCCTATATGTAAGAGAACACATACTTAACCCACAAGTAATCTATTAAATGGATAACACAAAGATTTATATAAGGATCCATTTAATCTAATATTCCTCCTCAAATTGAATTATCTAACATACATAGCTTGTTACATAATAATTCTTTGTATTATTGATAAAAAACTACATAACTTAAAATAAATGAAAGTAACAATACTAGTAGATACTATAATAGTAATAGCAGCAACAGGTAAGCAGACATAATCGACCTTTCAAATACACCATCATGATCCAAAGGCACAAAAGAAACATAGACAATATGTGTCCACGCACAAATAGAAGTAGGCAAACTAAGATGCAAATAACAAAACTTTGCGCCCAAAGAAGGTTACTCTTGCCATTAAGCTTCTCAAAGGTTCCACTCAAATTCTTCAACAACTCTTTAAAAGCAATGACACAGATACGAAAAAGAAGACTTGATCCAAAACACCAACGAGACAGCTAGACTATTGCACCAACATGTGTGGATGTGACAGATCCACACAACGAAAACAAAGAGAAGTGGCCCTTGGAAAGACTTACGATAATGTGAGGGAGCTCTAGAAGGGCGGGAGAGATCGCTAGCAAGAAAATAGTTTTTCTTTTCTTTTCTTCTTCTTCTCTCACATTCTCTTTTCTCCTCTCTTTTTTTCACGTTCTCTCTCCTCTCTCTTTTTTTCTACTTTCACTTTCTCTCTTCCCCGTCCCCACTGTTGCTTCTTCTTCCTCCTCCCTTGACAACAATGGATCTATGGCAGAGGCGGCAGATCTATGGTTACCGGCAGCGATTCGTTAGGAAGGAAGGCTAGAGACGACAACGTCAACAACAGGTGTGCTGCTACGACATAAGCAGGACCTTTTCTTCTTCCTTGCCCTTTTTCCCTTTTTTTTTTAATGTTGAATGACCAACGGTTGGAGAGGAGATGTTGACGGAGGAAAGAGTAGTCGCAGGTGGTGGAGAGACCGACGACACCTGTGAGAGATGGCAAAGGAGACGACAAGAGCACACAAGGCCGGCAGAGGTGGGGACTTGACCAACGGGAACGACGCCGACAAGAAGTCGATCTATGGGGAGAAGTCTGTCAATGATTGGAAGGAGTTTTCACGAGGCCAGTGGTGACCGAACAGCCTAGTTCTAAGCTTGTCAGTAGTGGAATCGATCAGATTTACGCCTCATGGTGGCAGATCACGCTTTGGAAAGTAAAGGAGGACAAGAAAGGAAGAGGTTTTCCCATGGATTTGTCATCGTCGACGGTAGTATTACGATGGAGGTCCGGCGACGACGGCTACTGTGCACTCTCTCTCTCTCTTTCTCTCAAACCCTAAACTTTGATACCATGTGAGTTGGAAAGAAATTACTATATTAATCATTAATGACAAAGGATTACAATCTCCTATATATAGGAGAACACATATTTAACCTACAAGTAATCTATTAAATAAATAACACAAATATTCATATAAGGATCCATTTAATCTAACAAACTGATTTCAATAAAACTCTTGATTACCACTCAAAAAATGATATATGATTGACAAGTTAACTATTTTAGTAGACTAGCTAATATGACAACAACCATGCCTCAATTCCACTACGTGAGGATTTTAGTTAACTAGCTAATGAATATGTAAAAAACACACACGGATGGGGGAAGAAGAAGTTAAGGAGAGAGATTTGTGCCAAAAAGCTTGGCCTTTGGGATGAAATTGGACAACAAATCTTAAGAAAATAACCAATATAAGAAACAGTTAATTGATTCATCTTGGAGCATGAAAAAAAATTAACTTCATAGATCAATATGCATCCAATGATTATTAGAAAATAAAGAGATATATAAGAACGACAACCAACCACCTAAACAGAAATGTCTATAGGCTCCGCTGGCAGTACCAACAAGAAAGCCTTGCAACAGTTTACAAGTGAGATTGACTAAAAAGGTCTTTTGTAATCAATAACCTTAGCATTTTATTGTCTAGCATGCATGTAATGGTTGTCCATAACATGGTACATTTAGCATGTGCATTTTGCTTTCTCCCTATTTGTTCCATTTTACTATTGCCTCACACTGATTAATCTTTTTCTCTTTTATTTTGAGAAAAAAAAAAGGAACTTCAACATGTATGAAATCCTACAAATATTAAAAACTGGCTGAAGCAATTGATTTGCCATAATTGAAAAATAAATTTAAGGATCTTGAATATGAAATATAAATAAAACTAACCTTCCACAATTTGATAGAGCAATTGCAACAGAGCTTAAGAGCTTGCTAGCCTCTGGTGCGTCAAGAACAACTCCACTAACACGAAGAGGTGTGACAACCTTGAGATAAAACAAAGTTAATATCCTCAATCATCTCATTCAATGTCTACGGACGTAACTTGTAGAAAAGAAGCATATTTTAACTCAAAGTATGTAAGACTTCAAGGCAAGCTTGCCAAAATGCCAACAACCACGTACCCTTGTCACAAATGAAGTAAAACTCAAAAAAAGTAGACACCCTTATATTCCGATGGAGAATATAATATGACAAAATTCCCTAATTTCAATATAACTCAAATGAGGGGATATCGAATACATATGTAGTAAAGTAACATACAATTTTTACAACAAATGCAAACAAAATCATACATTGACTTTTTGAGAATATCAACATGGTGAGAGCAAGGCAACATCCACGTGTCAAAGGTGATGTCTAGGTGCTCAAACGCTCAAAGCAGGAGAAAAGGCACCATCTAGGCACCCAATTGAAGAACAAGGCACCTACACATGAATTTTATGTAATTCTTGCCGAGGCACCCAATGCCTTTGTAGTGAAGGACACTTTCTCGTGTAAGTGATAAGATCCAAAGAAGCAGAAAAAATGATAATCAAATGAACCCAAGAATTTAACCAAAAGATGAATTAGGAAGAGTTTCTAAAAACTTCCCACCAAGTTAAGATGTTCAACCAAACAAAACAAGCCATCATTATACCATGAGTTGGCAACATCAAACCTTCCCAAATTACAGAAGATATTTATCTATTTTCTTCTCTTTTCCCCTCTGTTGTACAGACTTGTAGACATCAAGCATACGTATGAAACAGTCCTAGATTGTATTAACTTCATGTCGCTTGTGAATGCTAATAGAGAAAAAAAATTATTGAAGCACAAAGGCAGGGGAAAGGAAATTCAAAGAAAGAAAGAACACAGCCTCAAAAAGGAAAACTAAGCAAAAACAACAGAGCCTCAAAAATGAGAATTGAGCAGAAACGACACCAAGAATGGCCCAAGCCAGACAAGACAATTGGCCAAACGAAACAACAAAACATAGATAATACATCAAAAAATAGAAGGAAGGCCAATTTAGATGCCAAGTAGAGACTCCAGTTTTGCCTCTTTGGAGAAAACTCATAAAGTTGGAATGATACAGAAAAGATTAGCATGGTCCAAATCAAGAAATGGTCCAAATTTTTTGTTTTCAAAAAAGACCAGTAAAGACTCCAGCCATGCAACCATAATCCTATCTGTCACCACAACTAGATAATCACCAGACACAATCCACTCAAGGAACGATGAAATTGCCCTTGAACATAACCAGACCCCATCCCCATATGTACTCACTTCACGTTTGAAAAAAAATGGTAGGGGCCTTTGAAATTCTTCATTTCATATGTACAAACATATGTTTAAATTAAGGGAAATGAGGAATTTAAGAGTATCAATGAAAACACCTAAGAGAAGCTTCCACCACTGATACTAATCAAAAAAAACATATCCCGATAAAAAATTCCAAATATAACTAAGATCCTAATCAAATTTGACCATCAGCCTAAGATAGCTCTTAAAAGTCAATCTCAACAACCATGGAAAAAATTAGAGACACAAAATACTAAACAACTAGCTTTACCTGAAATATGAAACCTTAAGAGTGTATTCATTTGCATCGAATTTATAAGCCAACTAATAGTTCAGGTTATGCAAATCATAATGCCACCACATTTCTATGGGATTTAAAAGCAAATGTGGTGTGTTATTGTATAATTCAATTTAAATAAAGTTGCTAGTTCGTAGCTCAGATTCATAATTCCCGTATGATTGGAATGTGCTCCTCAAGGAAAGGCCATCTCATTAGTTCTTCGAATTATAATATAGGAAGAATAGTTGACAGCTTGTTGCTGGCTTCTAATATCATGCAATAAGGCATTAGATGAAGCAAGTTTCGAATCATAGTTATGAATACATGGTGAAAAATGTACCATAAAATCTTTCACTCCAAATAATAACTGCAGATTGTGCAAATCCTCATGCCACTCACTATCTTCGCCTGCTTAATTCATCAATGTCACATATAATATTTACAAAAGATTTACCATGTAATGCTTAAAAAAAGAAAGGCTTCAATA
This sequence comes from Posidonia australis, assembly GCA_024699735.1. Taxonomy (NCBI): domain Eukaryota; kingdom Viridiplantae; phylum Streptophyta; class Magnoliopsida; order Alismatales; family Posidoniaceae; genus Posidonia; species Posidonia australis. Next base: position 7,603 of record JAMKQA010023263.1, read on the forward strand.
GGCACAAAACATACCATGACTGCTAACCTCAAAATAGTACTCCATGCAGTATGCTTTGCTACCATATTTTAATTCAGACTTGACCTTGTACAAATTCTTCAAAGAACTCAAGTTTTCTGCACCCTTGTCCTTCAATAAGTTAAATAGCCAAAAGTAGAAGATGAAAAACAGTTAAGTGTCAACAAAACCAAGAATTTAATTCAAGAATCAAATGTAGGTTAAGTTTATATTGTTAAAAAAAATTATTCTGGTCTTAGGAAATCACAAGAATCTCCAATACATAGCAAACAGAATTTCTTGCTATAGAGCGAAACCAAACAAGCCTCGAAATTTCATCCAATGAGGTGATGTTAGCATACCATCAAATTCTTAGGACCATCTGCCATCCAGAGCCGACATACAGCTTCAATGTCCGATATAAATCTAGTAGATAAGAAGAAATAAACCATAAAGTTTTCTCACATTGCATATGGTTAGTTAGCCAAGCTACGGAAGTAGCATTACCTGAACACCAATAAAAATGCAATATCAACAAAATTAACAGCTAGAAATGGTCAAATGATCACTATTTGGTACCAAATCATCCGATTGACTCGAATTGATTTGAGCTCATATTGCACTTTGCTATTTAAGAATGACGTTAATAATATCAAATCTTTCATCCGACAACTGAAGTCCCCATCCCCACTCCCAGAAAAGTATACCATTTAAACTTATACTAGAATAGAGTAGCCTCCAACCTATCTGCAACACCCATTCGACTTACATAAGCCTCAAGCCGCTTGTAAGTCATATTTTACATTGTTGATGGTTATTGCTTATGAGAAAAAAGTTCCAAGTCTATCGTGCACTAGATTGAGGCCTGAATATCTGAATTGACAGTGTGGCACAAGTATGCACTACAACAGAATGTTGGATTGAAGTACTGGAAGAGGCAGGAACCAACACGCATCAACATATAGGTGGATAGAGAGTGGTACCTTTCCCAAGAGGATGCGAGAGTGAAATCATCAAATCGCTCAAGCTGTAAGAAAAGTAAGATGTTATTGATTATCAGAAAGAAAGAAAAAACGGATAGCTACAATTAGGGACCAAGTGCAACATTTGAGAAATATTATTATTTTCTAGTCGGCTCCAATTTCCATCTCACCCAAGTTCCATTGTCACAAATAGTCAACCTCTCAGATATACAACATAACAAGCAACTCAGAAGAACATAGTGACAGCTAATCGATCTCGTTCAGTGATTCAGGCAATTTGGAGTTCTTCAATGAATCTCATAGCAGAGTATTTCTTCTAAACATGTTTCTATTCCATCAGCGAATCGCATTCTCGCCTCCCTACTCCACATTCCTCCCTGATTCTTGATGAAAAAAAAGGCAATAGAAAGTCCTTCCACCATTTGACCTCGCGTCCCATTTCTTCAACCCACATCTACCAAAGCGAAAACCCCTACAACCTCCAGTCCATTGTGCTACACAATGTACTCACCACCACAGTACATCCTTCCAACCGATTCAAAACCACAATTCACTGCTGTTGACCATGTCTCACGAAACATCAACGCATGATCATAAACCAAAACACATGTACTCCAACTCAACCAATTGATCGTAGCATCGATTACTACAATACAGACTCAGATTCGAAGATCTGGTGATCAAGATCAGACAGGACAGTTGAAGAATACCTCCTCTAGGGTTTCGTCCCCGTCCTCTGCTACGTCTTTGTCTCGGCCTATCGAATTGTTGGAAGTCGCCATGATTCAGAGAATGGGAAACAAGAGAGAGTTTTTCTTTTTTTTTGTAGACGGAAAACAAGAGATAGTTGGGTGGTGCGAATTTATTTTGTGGGGAATTTGTGTTTTTTCATCCAATATTCTAATAATTATAGTTAATCCAGGACAAATTAAGAATGACACAACATTTGCCCCCCGGAACGTGATATAGGGCTGTAAATGGGTCGGGTATAACCCATTAACCCGAGTTAACCCGACCTGTTAAGAACGGATTAGGGTAGAACTTTTGTATACCCGTTGACCCGTTAACCCATCACCCGCTAACCCATAAATTTAGTGGGTCAGGGTCAGGGTAGCATACTACGGGTACCCGTTAACCCATTAACCCGGGGGTAATTAAGTAAATTTACCTAAACCCTAACATTTTAATATAAAATATAAATATATATAAACATTTTAAGTTTTTAAGTTTTAACCTAACATCTGCACTCCCGCACGGGCACGGCCGCACTCCCGCAGCCTGCAGCGGCGTCCCTCGATCCGGCGTCTGGCATCCCCCGATCCTCCGATCCTCCGTCCGACGGCAGACTGCATTCCAACACCCTCGTGGCCCCGTCTCGGCGTTCAGCGTCCCCCGATCCTCTCCTCGCGACGGCACCAGGAAGCAGCTTCGCGCCACCGCAACTCGTTCTCCTTTGCTTCGCCTCCTCCGCCTCCACTCCTCTCTCGTGGTTGCAGCAGCAGTTCTTTCTCGACCATTCCGTCATGGAAATCGGGTGGTTTCTGAGGAGCATCCGGGCCGAGCCCTGCTGAGGTACTGCCTTCCTGAGGTTTGAGATTATTTTATCTTTTTTATAGTTAAATAACTATTGAAGTATTTGTGCTTTGCTGTGAGGAGGAATCCTGACCTCATCATACTGCTTAGTAAAACTGTGCTCCTGGAAATGCTTTTGTTCATTCTTGGTCTTGAGTCATCAGAGGTTATTTGATTATGGCAAAGAATGCTAACTAGGATGAGGGTGAGTGGCAT
>JAMKQA010023265.1:0-10614 GCA_024699735.1 Posidonia australis
TAAGAAAATATATATATCTATTGATTTCAAAAAAAAAAAAAAAAAAAAAAAAAAGAGAAGAAATCACAAGGATGGAGATACATGTCATTTCATGCTTGATGTACGGTTTGTAATGCAAGGAAGATTCCAGGGAACCTACGGGCTACGGTGTGAAATGGACATGGGAATGGCATCAAACCTGCATGCATCTCAAACCCAACAACTCAAGTAGGCATGGATGATGATGGCTGTGGAGCAGCACACAAGGAATCTTCTGCTCTCCACGTATTCCACACACATCTACAACCACTTTTGGGTCAATAACAAGTCTTTTGTTTTAGTTGAGAGCTAAATTTTGACTCTTCTTGGAGGATTAAAATCTAATTAAATGTGAGTCATGTAGAATAGAGTATATTACAAAGTTGGTTTCTATAAGATACAAGACTAAAGAAAACATAATAAAATAATATTTTGGAAATGTCTTATATTGTTTTAAAACTTAAGGTACGTAAGTTAGAATTGTCGAAGACTTACTCGTGCATTTGGTTTTAATCTCTATTCCTATTCAATTTAGTTAATTTAAGATTAGTTATAGCTGCCATAAGGAGATATGGACTCTTAATAGGCTTATTTCACATTATGTGTAAGAAAAAGAGAGACTAAAGCAAGACAAGATAGGGAATATTCACCTGGCTTCTACTTCTAAGGACAAAAGTAAAAAAAAAGCTAAAATCTAATAAAAGATGCGAGTACTTCACCTAAGAAGCAATAGAAGCAAAATGAGTTTACTTACCACTTTTATAATAAAGATCGGCACAAAAAGGTTGACTATATCAAATATCACGCTTAACGTACTACGAAAGATATATCTTTTGCTTTGGTTTGTTTTGAGATTAATATATTTTTCGTACCTAAATACACTTAGTAGATATATTCTAGTGCTATTATTTACATAAGTATGTCTATACAGGATTGTCTAAGTTATCGAACACTAAGTGATAACAAAAAATGCACCTTTATGAGTGACAATAGTAAAGTTAAAGTAGAAGATATTTGTTATTTTAAATTGTATTAAAAATCGATCGTTATTTAGATTTAAAAGAAACTTTTGTGATACCATCATTTAGACATAATTTAATTTTTGTTTCTGTTTTAGATAAGTTTGGATACTCTTGTCTATAAAAAAAATAGTCAATTTAGACTTTCTCAATATTCTAATCTTATTTGTACTGGTTCTTGGATTAATAATGATAGTTTATATTTACTTGATACAATAGCTTCTCATAATAAAACCTTGCATTCTACATCAAGCAATATAAAGCAAAAATTAAACGAGAATTCCACTATACATGGAATAAATATTTAGGTCACATCTCTAAACAACGAATAGAAAGACTTGTGCCAGACGAAATTCTTCATTTTCTAGACTCAGCAGACTTCCAAGTTTGCATTGAGTTTATTAAAGAAAAATAAACCAATGTTAAAAGACAAAGTGTCAATAAATGTTCAGACATTTTAGAACTAATGCAAACGGATATTTATGGACCATTCCCTATGATATATTGGAATAGTAACAATACTTTAGTACGTTTATAAATGACTATTCACATTATTGTTATCTTTATTTTATTCATGAAAAGCCACATGCCTTGAATGTATTCAAACAATATAAAGTTGAAATTGAGGACTAACTCAACAAAAAAATTAAAACCGTTAGATCTAACTGTGATGATAAATATTACGGTTATAACCGATCGAGTGAATAATGTTCAGACCTGATTATTAAGTTCCTGAAAGAATGTAGTATTGTTCTTCAATATACCATACTTAACTCTGCCATGAATATGTTGTCGAGAGACGAAATAGAGGACTTAAAGATATAGTAAGGAGTATGATTAGACATTTTATCTCACCATAATTTCTCTTAAATAAGGCACTTAAGATTATAGCTTACCTATTAAATAGAATGCCAACTAAAGTAGTAGTTGAAATCCCTTATAAATCATTGTTTGGAAAGAAAATCAACATAAAACATTTTCATACGTGGAGTTGTCTAATCGAGGTTAAATCTTATAAGCCTAGTAAAAAAATTAGACTCAATAACAATTAACTACTACTTTATTAGATATTATGAGAAATCTAAGAACATAAACGTAGACTTATTTTACTGGGTCAGGACGTCTGGTCATATCTTCTGGAATTTTTCTTTGGTACTTTTTCTTACTTTTCTGGCTCTGCCGCTTCCGGCTAATGCCGTACGTAATAAATGGACGTGCTAGAGTAGAAGACATTGCCATTTATTTCTGTTTCGTGCTTTTTTAAAATTAGCTGTACTCGTGCCTTGTACCGATGGAATAGTAATAGAGACCCTTTTTTAAAATAAAAAATTGTTTAGGCCAACTACTTGTTCATACCATGAATGGAGGCGGGCTGGTGTATTTTGTAAATTATTGATTAATTCTATATTCATCATAATGACCATTAAATTTCCTTACTAAATTAACTAGTTTTGGGTACATCTTCGTAATAAAATTGAAGAATTTGATAGAGTTTTACCACGATCCTTCGTCTTTCTACTTAAGGGATCTGTTTACGGTAAGTCAACAAAAGAAAGGAAAATATAAAGTTAAAAGGAAATGGAAACAAAATAAAATCATGAGATTTTTATATTTTCCATTTGATTCTAACAAAAGTGTTAGTACACATGTAGAAGGCAGGAAAAAATATTTTCTCTTCAAATTCTATCTTTATGGGTGAGGAAAAAGAAATATGCATTTTAGACATATGTTAGAAATTAAAAGAAATTACTTTTTAATATAAAATATACACAAACACCGTGATATTAAACATAGTTTTTAGTCAACAAGAAAATAATTTCTTTTTTCTTGATTCTTTTCATTTATAAGCTCACAAACCCCCTCCTATGCAGATGAAAAGGATGATTTCTTTTCGAAAAGTACCTGAAATTCTGTTGGCTCAACAAAACAGCATGTAATTTCTGACGAGCTATTGAAATCCCTAGGGTGGAGCAGATACATGTCATTATTATTTTTTTTGTAAACGGTAATCTATTATCAAGTAAACTAAATAGCTAATACAGTCAAGTATGAAGTATTTTGTGTTAAGAAATTATTACATTTCCACGGAACCATAGTTCCAGCAAATAAAAGCAAGATGTCCAGAAGACAGTAAGTAGAAACGTAGACTGAAAAGAAATAGAATTACTAGGACTAACAAGATGTTAGTCATTGCATGGGATTGTCCTCCAAGAGAGCAGGAGTTGAAACATTGCTTTCCCATTCCTGCTGGTCATTTTTTGGAGCCATTGGGTCAAGCTCCAAGTCTCTGTTCTGTTGGAAAGTCGAAATTGAATGTAGGATTTCATTTTTTTCAAATCTGTACCCAGACACTCTATCCAACAATGAGTCAAGTAAATGATGTCATTAATAATCATACTGGTATTGTTATAAAGTCTTCTGAAAGTTCTGTTATTTCTTTCCTTCCAAACAAGACAAAAGTAAAATTTGGACAAAAGTATGAGAATCTTTTAATGAAATATCAAATTTTAACACAGGAGGAATATAGAACAAATCTGCTATTGAGAGAATAGCAGGATACAATGGACCAATAGTAAAAGCATTCCAAATTGAATAAGTAAAAGGACAGTATAAGAAGAGATGAGTAACAGTTTCACTAGATTTATTACAAAAAATACATAGATTAGAGCTAATCCATCCCCTTTTGCATAGGTTGTCTTTGGTCAAAATTTTATTACAAATAACCAACCACGAAAAGAGTTTTATTTTGAGTGGCACCTAGCAGTTCCATATTTCCCTAAGATACTTAAATCTGAGGCCACGATCATTTAATATAGCATAGTAGGATTTAACAGTAAAATTATTACTGGTAGGCTTCCAAATAATTGTATCTTCATCATCAGTTAACCAGGTGTTGTTGAAAATTCCAATTAGATTTTCTAATCGAGCTTGTAAAGTTCCAGCATCAGTTTGTGCCAAAGGGTTAGAGAAAAACTTATTGAAATCTGTGCTAATAGTTTCAAAAACCTTTGTAACAGAGGCTTGCTTGAATTTTGCCATTCTAAAGATATCAGGTAAGATATCTTTTAGTTTTACACCATTCTACCATCTGTTTTCCAGAAGACAGTGTTTTTCCCATTATTTACATGAAAAAAGGTAAAACCATTTATAATATCGAAGTTTTTTTTTATTTCTAACCAAAGAGATGATGATCTACCATTGGAGACATTAAGGAGAGCACCCAGCCCTTTCCTAGCAAGATATTTAGCTCTAATAATGTCTTTCCATTTCAAAGAGTAAGAACTAAACAGAAGTTGCCAAAGTAGTTTGCATTTCAATACCATATTGAAATGTTTTAAGTTGATGATTCCCCAACCTTTTTGTTCTTTGGATCTACAAAGAGACTTCCACTTAACTAAATGGCAAGCTGTGCTAGAGGAGAGGGAATTCCATAAGAATCTGTTTCTGATTTTATCAATAGTTTTCTCTACCCTGGTTGGTAAGTGTAGAACTGAAAGGTAATATGTAGGTATGACAGATAGTACTGTATTTACCAAGGTGAGTCTACCCCCTAGTGATAGGTAGTTTGCCTTCTAAAGAGATAGTTTTTTAGAAATTTTCTCAATAACAGGGGCCCAATCTTGATAATTGGGTTTCCTGAAATGTAAGGGTAAACCCAAATATTTTATAGGAAGTTTCTCTATGCAACACCCCAAAATTTGGGAAGCTTTCTGAATGAAATCATCATTAATTGAAGATTTATGGAAATTTATTTTTAATCCTGAGCATGATTGGAAACAACATAGTATTCTCTTAATATTTATTATATTATCCTCAGAAGCAGCTAAAAATAAAATAGTATCATCTGCATATTGGATATTCATTATAGTGGGACCTCCATTTGGTAATTGTATCCTAGAAATTAAGTTACCATCCATCGATAGTGCTAACATCCTATTCAACACATGAGTGACCACTATAAAAAGAAGAGGGGAAAGGGGGTCACCTTGTCTTAATCCATTTGAGGCATTGAAGTATCCTTTGGGGGATCCATCAACTAAAACAGAAAAACTGGCATATGGAATGCACATTTTAATCCAGGTGATCCACTTGTGCCCACAGCCTAAGCCCTTAAGAGCCTCTAGTAAGAATTCCCAATTGACATTATCAAAAGCCTTCTCAAAGTCCAATTTAAGGAGAAGGTTCGGAATACTATTCATTTTCATATAATGCACAGTTTCCTACGCAACTAGGAAACAATCTCCTATGTATCTTCCAGAAAGAAAAGCACATTGGGAATTGTCAATGATATTGTTAAGGATAGGAGTAAATCTCGTTGCTAGAGTCTTTGCTATAATTTTACAGAGACTGTTAACTAAACTAATTGGTCTAAAGTCCTTTACCTCTTTAATACCTTCTTTTTTGAGAATAAGAGAAATAAAAGTCTGATTAATGTGAACCAGATACTTTAGATCTGTTTTTTTTTGTTAACGATTGAGATAGATAGATAGTATTTCTTCGACTCAAATGACAGATAAGAAACGATACTCAAGATACATGATTTCCAAGATACAGATAAATGATAGATACTCTAGATCTATAGTGCAATGAAGAATGTGGAAGATATCTAAAATATCATCTTTCATGATTTCCAAGATACATGTCATTATTTCATGCTTGATGTGCAGTTTGTGATACAAGGGAGATCCCATGGAACCCACGGGCCACGGTGTGAAATGAACATGGGGAATGGCATCAAACCGACATCTCAAGCCCAACCACTCAAGCATGCATGGATAATGGATGTGGAACAAACAGGGAATCTTCTACTCTCCACACATTTCACACACATCTACAACAACTTTTGGATCAATAACAAGTCTTTTTGCTATAGTTGACAGCTAAATTTTGGCTTTTCCTTCTTAAAGCTTGCAGGTGGTCACATGGCTGCCAACTTCGTGTCTTGGTGAAAATGAGACGTCGGAGGTCATCAAGACTTGGACGACCATGCTTTTGATAGCTTTATTTGTGTCAATTTTCCAAAGTGACAGGAACTACAAGCTGCTTCCTAGCTGTAGACACATCGGCTGATTAGTGCAATATCCATGAGAAAGCCTCTCAGCGATTCTTTATAACAGGTAGGCTATACTTCTTCAGAAGGATGGTAAGGTTGCATTACCGACATATGATGAAGACAATTTTCTGGATAAATAAATGGATAGATGTAATACCTTTGAAGTTTAAATTTCTTAAGTTATTTACACTTGTTAAACATAAAAAAGCATATGTTGAGAAGGTATTAGGACTGTTTAGGGGTAATTATCAGATTCTATTTAATATTAATCATGTCTCTGAGCTCTTTGGTAACTTACATACTATCCAATTACAAGCAGATCAACTTGCTGAAAATGATGGTTGGGGTTTAGTTGCAATCGGACATAGATAAAATTTTTTGGAATCCAAATACTAACTACAAATTCATTGTGAACTCATGCTATAAAATTATAAATGATGGTGGCATCAGATTTCACTTACATGAGAAGATATGGAAGGTCTAGGTGTCATTTAGGATTAAACTCTTTATTTGGTTGTTAATATCTAACAAGATTCTGACTAAAGAGAATATGAGAAAAAAAAGATGGAATGGACAAAACTTATGCATTATGTGTAAAAATTATTATGAAACTACTTCTCATCTGTTTATACATTGTTTTTTTGTAATAGCTGTTTAGAATTTTTTTATTAACAGATCTTTATATCTAGTTTTTTGTAGTATTGATGATATATTCAGATATAGACTTGAATGCATATTTGATTTATCTGAAACTGAGTGGAATATTCTTATTCCTGCTGTAACTTGGAGTATTTGGAAGGAAAGGAATAATAGAACTTTCCGTAATATATCAACTTCATGTAAGTCAAATACATTCAATATTATTTCTTTTATGGATTCTTAGATAAAAAATTTGAGTACAGGTTTTGAAAGAGAGGAGTTACTTCAATAAGTTACAAATATATAGAATCCATGGAATACTGATCAACCACGTGTTGAAGCCTCCTCAACAAACAATCTGGTGCCTCCTCTTCCTCATAACGCTCCTGCCAATGTCTCTGTTGAGTCTCCCTTTTCTGTGTATAACTCCAATGAAGATGCCATTGTCTGATTAACCTCTTATTAATCAGTCTATTTAATCATTTCTAAATTGGAGTTGTAATCTTACTGGAACTTCTTGGACATCTGCTCACTCTGATTTGTGGAAGTGGATAATTTTTTTTTTTTTGAGGCTTGCTGTGTTTTTGTGACTTATGTAATATTTTAGACTTACATTAGTTCTTGATGGTGGATTCATAGCCAAGAATCAAGATCTTAATAGAATACTATTAACGTTACCAAAAAAAACATATAATGAAGACAAGGTAAAATGACAGGTTACATTTTTTAAATAAATGTATGTAATTACTATTTGCGTGGATGGGATGCATGCCAGTGGTTTAAATGACATAAACATTGGGTCCGTTTAGCAAATAAACAGATTACGTGTGTGGAAAAAAAATTCTCTCTTACAAGAGTTTTTTGAATTTTTTTTTTTTACTTTTTACAGCAAACAAAACCCTAGTTTACAGTGACAATGATAGCTATCTCATTCATAAATCATTTGTGACTATAACCGTTGGTTTAAAATGCATTGGCATAGAAGTGATTATATGAAACCCCAACTGTTTACATAATATCATATCATTTTTACAGTCTTTACAAATGAAAGTTGGCAGCTCATGTCATGTAGAAAACATTTCATCCACTAGTAATTAAGCTGTAGTTGGTATTAATTTTACCCAGGGACCATTTAAGTTGCCCATCAACCACAATGCTGTTTTTGCTGTCTTACTTTGACACCCTTGACAGTACCGTTTTCAACAGTACTTGATAGCCTCAAGTACATCAACCACCATTTAAGTCGCCAAAATTTAATATCGAAGGTCGAGAAATTTCAACAATAGACAAAGATTTAATGTTGTGGGTAAACTAGTGAAGGCTATCAAATCATAATAAATTCTTCATGTGATCTCACTGGTCTGAAGCACAGACTTTGAACAAGCTACACAGATCTAGAATAAATGCAGAGGTCGCAAAGAAGATTTCTCTTTTGACGTTTCGATAGAAGAAATTCGATGATAGAGGTGTTGATGAGCAGAATACAGTCGTCGTTCAGGATGCTCTTCCATTTAGAATTATCTACTCCCGTAAACGATGACACGTCGTTGGGTGGTAATATGATACCGACAAGAAAGAAAATTTTGAACAGACATGGAGGCTGATGGCCTCATGGTGAAGTTCCTTCCTGTTATTGCTGTCAAGCTAAATTCAGACGTTCAAAATAGCAATGTACTAACAGTAGTTTGTAGCATGTAAACTGTAACCTTTCTTGGTTTATACAGAAATTAATTAATCCAAATTTACAAATGAATCTTCTTTTGGTTTAGGAAGATATCAAATGTTTTTTTTGGTAATCGATAGTTGTATTTCTTTCTATTTCTTCAAAAGATACAATCACAGTAAAGCAGAGTATAATGTCTATCTTAATAATACAAAAATAAAGCCTCGTCACTCAGTAGGTGACCAATTGCCAAAAAATAAGGAGATGCAAGTGTTGAAAAAATAAAGCCATCAACACAGAAAGCTACCATCAAAAAATGTCTGTGAGATGCAAACACAATTTAACCAATGGTTAAAATTGGCCTTGAATAGATGGAGTCCCAAGGTTCATCTCACAATCAGGAGCCATAATCTGCTCCCCCTCTCTGCTCTGTTGGAAAGCAGACAGTGCTAGTAGATTCTCAGTCTTTTCAAATCCTGTAGCCAAAGAGTCTATCCAACAGTGAAACATAGCAGTAATATCATTCAACAACATAGAAAGATTATTGTGCAAACCCCTAAAGATTCTATTATTTCTCTCCTACCATACAAACCAAATAACAACAAGAACGAGACTGTGTGCACCAACTAAGGTGACATCAAAATTAAAGGCAGATGGAATGACAAGTAAATCCTCAATAGAGTTAAAAGCTGGGTATATGTATCCATTGGATAACGAATGCCAAATAGACTGCACAAAAGGGCAGGATAAAAACAGATGCTTCACTGTTTCTACAGAGGAGCAAAAAATGCAAGCATCATTGCCCTGCCATCCCTTCTTAAGTAAATTTTCTTTTGTAAGAACTTTATTGCGTAATATTAACCATGTAAAGAGTTTAATTTTCAAGGGCACCCAACAATCCCAGATTTCATGCAAATATTTGAAGCGAAGTCCACCATCATTTAACAAATCATAGCATGATTTAACAGTAAAAGATTTATGTGTGGGAAGCCAAATCATAGTATCTTGCACATTTGTAAAACAAATACTGCTAATAATAGAATGCCAAGTGTTTATCTGTGCATTTACTGCCACAGAATCTTCCAATGATGAGGAATCACTAAATAATGGATTGGGATCAGCAGTGTTGGCTTCTAAAATTTTAAAAAACAGTAGCCTTTTTATGTCTGGCAAAGTGATATAAATCTGGTAAAGCATTTTTTAATTTTTCACAATTCCACCATTTGTTTTCCCAAAATATAATGTTTCTACCATTTTGAACCTGGAAAACAGAGAATCCATTGATGATGTCAAAGTAGTTTTTGAGTTCTAGCCATAGAGGAGATGCTCTCCTATTTGATAAGTTTAAAATGGCTCCAAAGCCATTTCTGGCACAACTCTTAGCAATTACAACCTCTTTCCATTTGAGAGAATAGACATTAGAGAATAATTGCCAAAGCAATTTGCATTTCAAGGCCAAGTTAAAATTGGCCAAATTAATAATGCCCCAACCTTGTTGTTCCTTAGATCTACAAATGGCTTTCCATTTAACTAAATGGCGAACATTATTTGAAGGAGTAGCATTCCAAAGAAATCTACATCTTAGCTTATCAATTGCTTTGACCACACTGGTGGGAAGATGTAACACCGATAAATAGTATGTGGGAATGGCGGATAAGACAGAGTTAACCAGAGTAAGCCGTCCCCCCAAAGAAAGGTATTTTGCTTTCCAATTGGATAGTTTTTTAGTGATTTTTTCAATAACTGGGAACCAATCCTGGAAGTTAGACTTCCTGTAATGCAATGGCAGCCCAAGATATTTTATAGGCAAATGATCAATGCTGCATCCCAGAATTTGTGATGCCCTAATGGTAAAATCAGTTGTGATACCCAAGCCAGTAATTGATGATTTATTAAAATTTATTTTGAGGCCAGAACATGATTGAAAACAACAGAGAATTTTCTTAACATTTACCAAAACCTCTTCCCTAGCTGATAGAAACAGGATTGTATCATCAGCATATTGGATATTCAATATATTAGGACCTCCATTAGGTAGCTGAATACCAGATACTAGGTTGCTATCAGAAGCAAGTGAAAGCATCCGATTTAACACATGGGTGACCACAATAAATAGAAAAGGAAACAAAGGGTCACCTTGTCTAAGCCCATTGGAAGCCTGAAAGTATCCCCTTGGGGAACCATTAATCAAAATAGAAAACTTAGCACAAGAAATGCAAATT
>JAMKQA010023267.1:0-11849 GCA_024699735.1 Posidonia australis
CATGATTTTACTTCAGAAAATGATTTGAAAATCAGCACAACTCAACTGAAGAATGGATCCATTTAAATTTAAAATAATTCAGTTATTACAAAACTCATACCCCGTATCCAACAATAAAGATATCCACAGGTGAGAGCTTCCTCCACAAGCCACTGGTTAACACAAGAAAGGATCACACTTCCTACATTAGAAACAAACAAAAAAGGTGCTACTACTCAAATCCATCAAGTAGAAAGACCACCTTGTAGCAAATGCATTGTAATAGAAAAAATGTGTCATTACTTCCATGAGAACAAGGCACATGATCCATCTAACTCCATATAAAATTACTTGTTTAACAGAGTGATTCTTCTGAGGAGTATCTAACTGCAAAACCAATTGCATCAGAAACCTTGATAAACTTCAAAAACATATTATCAGCATCAAATAAGAGAAAGCTCGAAGAATTAATCCATATAGTGTATGGAATCTTATTACCAAAGACATACTATATTAAAGGAGTAGAAACGCATATAGATGTGAGTGATAGCAGCTGTTCAACTAAAATGTAAAGGAACTAAAAGAATATCCAGCTAATCAATTGAACTGAAACTTGTAGGTAGAAACAATACAATGGCAATGGCTGCATGCCATAACATAAGACATTTATGGTTGAAATGACAAACTAGTAGGCTTTTACAAGGACTCCCTCTGGAGAACAGTTATCAGTGCCTATTTAAGATTTTATCAGCTCCAATTTTATAGGAGTGACAGGGTAAATAGCTAAAAGAACCTTGCATAGAGGAACAAGCATCTATGATCTATCCTAACAAAATGGTATATAAGTCCTACGTCCCAACTTGTAGGATTTGGATTGTGGAAATTTTTCATAAGAAGCTTTCAGGTCGGAAAAGTAGATACCAATCATTGTGAGTGAAGATTACTCTTATCCGTGTTGTTCTTACCAATTTTTTGATTCATCAACTTTCTTTCTTTAGGATACCTAAAAATGAGACCTTGAGATTAACACACACAAAAAGAAGTTTTTTTTGGAATGGGAATAGAAGGTACAGGGAGGAAGATTGCTTTAGTGAAGTAAGACAAAATGTCTTCCATAGAATTTGGGAGGTTTGGGGTATTAGGATAATTAGAAAAATGAATTTGCTTGCTTTCCAAATGGTTATGGTTATGGAGACTAGAAAGTGAAAATCAATATCAGAAGTCACTTTGGATTGACATTATTAGACATAAATACTTTACCAGCCATATTCTTCCTCTATTTCCAGTTTGGAAAGGAATAATGGTTGCTAAGAGGTGATTCTGGAAAGACTCAGTGGGAAATGGTGATATGGTGAAATTTTGAAAAGACACTAGGATAGGTGAAAAACTCTTCTATGAGAATTTCCCCCACAAGTATTCTCAATTAATAGCAATCCAGATGCTAGAGTGAAGGACCTTGGAATCATGATGGTAATGAGGGATGCTAGAGATATTCTAATCATCATCCGATCTGGAATAGGAACTACCTATTGAAATCCAATGATTCACTTGGCTTGGTGTGTAACATAGAGTTCTAACTGATGATAACTTGTAGAAAAGAGGATGGTTATTAGCTAGTAAATGTTGCTTTTGCTGGATGGTGATTAAGAACACGAAGCACATTTTCTTAACTTGTGGATGAGTTCAGATGCTTTTTGGAGAAGTTTGCAAAGATCTGGAATAATCGGCATTTATGCTACTGAGTACTGAATCAAGATGGTCTGAAAGTTCCTGAAACAGCTTGTGCCTGTCTGAAAGTTCATGAAACAGCTTGTGCCTGTCAAGCATAAATGAAAGAGCATGGAAATGTCTACAGTATACCTGTGGGACCATTTGGCTTGGAAGAACAAGCTATTTCCAAGACAGTTCTGGATTGTTCGCAAACACTTGGATCATTTTAAGTACCATACTGGGGGTGGTTATGTTCTTTGTTGGTAAGTGTCTTTGTTTGTCTAAGAAAATATGAGTCTAAAATTCTTGATTCTGCATCTGTAGTTTCCTTTGTCATCAATAATTTTATTTATCAAAAACAACTCTCTTTAAGCATTTGAGTAAGCACATATCCAGAAGTTTGCGATATGCTAGTTCTCCTTCTTGCATTCATTTCACTTCCTTAATTGGAGCCAATCACTTATAATATATAATTTCCTGGAACTAATTGTGATATACTATATAATTTCCTGGAACCAATAGTGAAGCTAAAACCATGTATTATTTCTCTGCAGGATCCAATCAGAACCAATGATTCAGGAAAGTTGGATCACAAAACTTCTTTTAAGTTTTGACCGATCCTTGTGGTGTACTACATTTTAGATTACTTAGCATAATCAATAATTGCAGTGAAGGAATGAATTTAGGAGTCTTCAGGGGGGTTGAGTTCTTGGTCTTCACTTAAGATCCAAGTCTTTCCATGCATTTGTTTAGATTTAACTCCACATGATATCCTAGCAGATTTTATTTCTAAAATATGAAACCCTGTAAAAAAAGATCTCATGAGAAGAAAGTTGACTTGTCAACAATGTTCTTGATTCATTAAGTAGGTATTTAGAACAAAATGTCAACCATCACAGTGCTTTAAGAGTATAAAAGGACATTACAATTTATAATTGAAACTTGAAATTCTGTCATTAATAACATGGAAAGAGTGAAAAGGTGTTAGGAAGCTTACAATGGTATAAAAAGTGTTACTTTAAACTGATATAATCAATGGATGAATGGTGATTTTCTAAAAAGTGTGTAACCAAGTGCCCCCTAACATAATCAGGTGCAAATTTATGTGAGCTTTAGTGCAAAATTGGAACACAATATGGCATACTTATGAGATAAATTTTTTCCAAAGGTAAGGAAGAAGTAAGCCAACCTGTGATGCAAATGCATTGAAACTTATGATTGGCCCAGCAATGTAGAGCGGTGCATATACCAAATAACACATGTACAAGATAAATGAGTATCCATCAAAGTAGGCAGCTTTCTCCTGATTAAAATACAAAAGCCCAGAGTTATTGTGCTCCAAAAAAAAGAGTTTCAAGGTACTGTAAGATTTTAAGATTTGAGTGTGCAGTTATTACTTATAATGGCAAACGTCAGTTAGAATCTTCCACTAGTAGCCGTTTTGAGGAAATCTATTGTTTATGTTTATCTATTTGGTACTAATGCTAATTTATGATTCAAGATAAACTTGTGTGCAGTCAATTACAGGCAAAGGAGATATATGCTTTCATCGACTCTCAGATCCAAACTTTTTTACAGAATAATTTACAAGAATTATGTTTTCTATAAAATTGTTTGATCTGCAGACAGAGCTTGAGCTAACCAAACAAGCTTATCAGTAATCAGTTCCCTTATCTGTTTGATCATCCTTTCGAGCAGTGGGAAATCAGTTTGACCATAATAACCATCCACAGATTATTATCAATCGACGAAACATTGTGTAACCAGATGATTATGAGGGAAACTAGGATCAAAGATAGGACTGATACAAGCTTTCTGCCTAATGAACTGAAGGACCTGATAAATGGTTGAATCCGTCGTATGTAATAACAAAAATTGACAAATATGTTGATGATTCTAGAACAGTGACATACTGAAGTACAAATGCAACTGATGATCAAGTGGTAAAGACTCCTCGTCATTTGAACCCCATTGACATTAAAAAATGGATTATTAAATCTTGAAAGCAGCCATAAAAGACAAGCCAATCTAATTTGACAGTCATAAATTGACTACACAAAAGCTAATCTAAAGTCGGTTTCAATGAAAATGATATTCCATACAAGAGGGAGAAGGATGTCTGAAGATTGTAAAGTCAACATGTGGAGAGGTTTAAACTTAAAGGCACTTGCAGCAGGTTGGTGTAGAACTTAGAACCAACTATCCACCACCAGTACGTGTCAGATTTAATTTTCAACGAAACTATGACTACTTCCCAAAAATCTCAAGGAAGTTTGCCTGGAAACATGCACATTGATTTGGTGTTGCTCTTGATGGTGTAAAATTTCTGCATAATTAGTCAATACATAGCAAAAGAAAAGAGCTGATACCTGCAGAAAATGGTAGCATGTTTTACCAGAAGAACAGCTAGTACATCGCTGTGTATGTTTCTGCACTAATCAGAAATGTTTTAGTTCAATCTTATAACATGGAAATGTACAGAGAATGCAGCCCAAAAAAATATTATCACCGTGAAGATTGTTCAAGATGTTACTGCTATTTGAAAGTTGATATTCATTGGCACCAAATTATATTTGAAAAACAGAGAAAGAGAAAGAAATTATTTTTTTATCAGTAACATCCTGAAATCTCTTCCCAGTCACATCCATATGTGACAAGAGAGAGAATAGCTCAAAAGGCTCAACATCCCAAAATTCTCTTCTGAATCAAACATCCCACACAATCCCATTATCTGTGCATACATAACACTCACAAGTCCTTGCCAAAGGACCAGCAGCCACATGATATAACATAGGGAAATACTTCTTTAACTCCATTGGACCAATCCAAATGTCCTGCCAAAACGTAAACCAATCCCCATTTCCCACCCTCAATCTCACTCCACATCTCATCACATTTGTTTAGTCCAAAATACATATCTTGAGACCAAAAGCACTCCAAAAGTTTTTCCCAGTCACATCCATTTACCTCCCTCTATACCATTTCCCTACACTCTATTGCTGTAAGCAAACACCCACCTCACTACCATATCCAAGATGCCAGAGTCATAACCCAAACTTTCACCAAAAAAACAAGATTAAAAAACCGATAGTTACAAAGGTCTGAATATGAACAAACAAAACAAGGATTTTTGCTGTATTTCACAAGAATATACAGTTGTAATAATATATAATTGAAAAGATACGATCATTTTCTTTGAGGTAAAGAAAAAATAACAATACAGGGCTTTGTGTCATGACAAAACAAACCAAAAAAAGGAAGTCTCATGCCCTCATAACATGAATCTGGGCCAAATATATGTTCAGTCCATCTTATATTCATATATAAACTTCTTTCCTGTCTCTTCTCATCGCTTCTCTCAAAAGTTTGTCTGGTCTCCAAGCTCTTCACCTCATTACATCTAGTACATTATAAATGTAAGGAAAAGCAGTTATGTCTATTCCCTAGCCCACTGCTTGCCTCTGCAATTACAGCTATTCTAATTGTCTAGCAAATGCTTGTTGGCAACAAAATAACAGCAAAAATATTAGATGTAGACCATTTTTGTAATTGATAATTATACAGTCAGGTCTTATCATTTCTATGAGAGCTTCTCTTAGCTGGAGATGTAGCAAATCTCTATTTGATAACAATCTACAGGTCCCATCATTTCTACATAAGCTTTTTCCATTTTTTCAACATTTTTACAATCCAGTGTTACATAAATCTCTTAAAATGTTCTTCCCACCATCGCACAGATTCAGCTAGTAAATCACCATACTTCATTTCTATTATAATTCAACTGAGACCAGCAACTACTTCAATGATTTGAATAGAACTTCAAAACTTTTCTAGCATGACAAACTTCATGGGCTGCCTGGATTTAGATACTCTAGCTTTCAAGGGCTTCTTATTACTATAGCTTAGAGCCTTAGATTACAGTTTAGTTGAATCATTTGGTGAAAACACCAGTATCTCTAATAATCAATCAATCATTAGATATCAAGAGTAATTTCATTTATTTACACCATGTGAGGTACATAATAAATGATAATGTTTAAGAGGTAAAGGTAGAATACAATGTACAAGGTTGAGTCACTGAAACATTAAATACTGTTTTGCAGAGCAAAAGATAAGTAAAGACATACTACAAGCTTTTGGACTGGCAAACTGACAATCTGGCTTAGCTTCATGAGATCACCTATGCCTACCTAGGGCCATTGACAGTTACAGAATGGTTGATATATCACAGAATAATATATAATACATACTTGGATTTCAACACCCGCATGCAATATCCCTTGGAGAAATATCTTATATTCTGATGATAACAAGTATCAGGATAAGGGAGCCACAACAGTATTGTAGTGTTATGTGTCAAATCATATATCAAACACACTAAGATGCGGACCACTATGCCTCATATTTCCCTCAGTTTCAAATGATGTACCTGAAGACACATGTTTGTCAGGACCATTAAGTTCTGTTTTACATGGTGACAACTGATGCCATCTTAATACATTTTAAGTTTTACACATGATACCAGCAATGTAAATGTCATTGGCATAATACTATGCCTCACTTATCAAGCACAGTGTAAATTACTTTACCTTGAGTATGACACAATTAAAAAAACATCAGAACACAACAAAGTTGTAAAGACGGCTTATAAAATATAAGAATTGTAGGAAACATCCTGCAATAGTGACAACCATCTAAGGTGCAGCATTTATTTGATATATTTAAGCAGCTTACATCTAAGTTATCGATGAAAGCAGTAGTTGAGAATAGAAGCATCAAATGCCATGTCAAACCTTCTTGAGCAGATTTTTCATAAAGACAAGTGCAAGATTGAACCAAATAAACAGTAAAAGTGGTACCTCTTGATCAAAACGGGAGCCTTTGCACGCCCAATGATAATCACACCCAAAGCTTATCATGCGCAACACAACTGCCGGAAATCACAAGTAATCAAGAAAAAGACCTTGTTTATCACTCAGTAAACAATACACAACTTCCAACTACTTCATATAAACATTACAACAATTTGCAAACTTTGGAAAAAGGACAAACTGAAATATGTAGAGCCTGGCAGAGAGAGCTGTATAACAGATACAAGGATGGTCATATACCACTTTGCCCTCGATACAAGAAAAAGTAAATGTTTCCTTGCAAACTTTGGTTCATTACTTGGTCTCCAGCCTTCACGTGTAAAGTGCATCATACAGAGGTGAATATGCCCAACATGATCACCATCATTCACATTGTCTGAACTGACTAGAGTGGTGAATTGTCTGATGGCTAAAAAAAAGATTAACAGAACTTAAATAGGGCCTTACCGTCCTCAGGGTATTTTTGGGTTGTTTGCACATATTACATAACCTCTGTAAATATACAAAATTGCAGGTATACCCCCAGTATTTTTTTCAAATAACAAGTATACCCTTCTATTTATTAAATATTTGCACACATACCCCTGAAATTAACTGTTGTTAGGTAAGCAGTACTTACTGGAAGTTGTTTGGCAGGACCTACTTTAACAGATCATAGAACTTATAATTTTGTCGATTCTTCCATGATTTCTTTGGAAATCACAAAAAAGACCCTTTTCTAGGGAAACAAAAAATAGCACACTTTTTATATACCCTAAGCAAACTCTAGTAGGACACAGAATAGCATATGGATGAAGAAGAACCATGAGGGAAACTGTCAAACTCCCAGGTTTTTGTTATTTAGACAATGCACATCATGATATTGCCAACTTTCAAAGAAAGGATAGGAATGACAACCATTGGGATACTTCAAATAAAGTTGAGGAGACACTGATGCTAAAACCTTTGATCGATACCTCTAAACACTTCTCTTTTTGGGGAAGGTCACTACTCCAGAACTTGTTTCCCCCGTGTAAAAGCAGTTGGTTGCAGAGTTTGAGAATTCTGTTGATCCCAAGTACTCCACCTCTATCATTGCGTAAAGAGTACCAAGCATGACCATAAAAATTGTGTGAAATAAGTCAATTTATCCAGTTGAGGTATTATTGCTATCCCCTTCCTACAGGCCCATCAATCAATCCTAAAAGAAAGACAAGATGAAGGGGGCATAGCTTCCATCCATTTTCAGATACAATCCAAAAGATATTGCCTTTGGCCTCAATATTTTCTTTTGACAGCCGATGGCACCGCACCTAACTTATTCAACGATTTACTTTCATCCCAATCTTTCCTTTTTCCCATTCTTAGAGCTCTATAGAATCCTGTCCGTGATTTTTTCTTTGCCTCACTTTCTGGAATGGAAGTCTTTTTTTCTATCCATGGAATCTCAGGTGCCCTGGCAAAAAAAAAAACTAACTATCCAATATGACATCCATGCTACATTACGAGCGATGGAATCTTTACTTTAGACAATGCAAAGCCAGGTCCATCTCTTAATTAACAACTAGATAACATCGCACGGACAGAGAGAAAGGAGATGCTGGGTGCAAACATTGAGAAAATAGAGGAGTATGCCACTTGTGGAAAAACAAAGGGTATACCTGCAATTTCATATATTTTCAGGGTTAAATATGAAAACAACCTTTTTTACTTATGCTTTACAATCCTTTCCAAGTGAAAATTGTCCGAAGCTAAGAAAGAAATTAAAAAAAAGTTGATTGTTCTAGCAAAACTAACAGCCATTGGATTTTTTTTTCACTCCCTTCAGATGAAAACTTTTACCAAAGATGGTTATAAAATGAAACATGAAAGACATATCTAAAGTATCAAAAGATTCCCAATTAAGTGTCATAAGTCATAGTGAACTTCAATCCTATTGCTATATTCAAAGAGAACCATTGTTCTTCTATTGCTCTATCTAAAATATCATTATAAAGTGAATAAAAAGGATCAGTGATGATGTAAGACCTTAGAAAAAATATGATCGTAAGCATAGGCCTTATCCCATCAAAAATGGGTCAGCTTAGAGAACATGTGTCGGATCTGATAGTTTCCTTATGACAAATTCGCAAGCATGAAGCTGACACTAAGTCAATGTCAGATTCAAGTTGACTTCAACAAAGAAGAAGCCTATCATACGTTCAAAACTTATGAAGGCTACCCTAGCGAGTAGAACCACCTATGATGGAATAACATAAAAAAATTTACGAAATTTCCTTCACTACAATTATAGCATGATGCGAACTTCTTTAAGGATTTGTTTGACATGACCATTGAGAAGGATGAAGGAAGGCGCTACTCATGGTGATTGTCCAATTACTTGACATGCATATATTCGAGCTACATTGTTCTTTTAAGAAGCTAAAAAGAATATATTGTGCCTCATAAGCCACTCATAATGGTTACTGCATCTTATGACTTGCCTTTTCTGTTGACACAAATTCAAGAGAAAAAAGGAATCAATTTTCTACCTGGGTATGCTAATGGGGTGCCAGAAATGTAGATTTCATTATTTAGCTGACATTTTAAATAGCTTCTATAACAGGAGCAACCAAGCAATGACAATGAGAAGATCAGTATTGAAAAAAAAATGTTACCAAAGTTAAAACATATGTGCCACCTGAAGGTACCCCTGTAGTTATCCATAAAAGCCAAACCTTGCCTGTTTCAAAACAAGCAGGTGCTCAAGAGTTAGACCAGCTAAGTTCCGAAATTAAAAATGAAGAAATGAAAAGAAACCTGACAACTAAAATTTACATGTCAACTAACCCTATTGAGGAGAACAAGTATCCTTCAAAAATACGATTAGAAAAAAGAACGGATAAGTTGAAAATCCAAAGTACAAATGGGAAATACTTTGACCACGCAAAGGCCTGCAAAATGTGATTAGAAAATAAACTAGTTAAAAAGATACAGATCCAATCACTTGTTTAATTGATAAACATATGCATGGAAATCAACTATCAATATATAATTTAAACATTACTTAAATCAACCAACATACTCTATATCTGTTTCTTTCCATGAACTTGTACAATAAGATTAGTCACATGGCCAAACATGTTTGAATTGGACCAAAAAAGGAGCCAGGGATAGGTAACAACCGATTGGTGCTGAGAATGCATATGGTAACTGGGTGAACAAATCGATGACTAGGCAACTAGTAACCGCCTAAGGTAACAGCAGTTGTATTTCAATTACTATTGGACAATGGATGTGAGTAATAGCACTGTTAGCTGTGCCAAATTAGGAATCTATGAGAAGAGCCTTTTTTGGCTGAATAATCTCATTCCATGTTTAACAAGATGACACAACAACTGCACATGTAAATGAATTTGAACTGCAACTACTAATTTACGTGAACTCAAGTATGTTGAGCATACTAGGGTAGAAAAGCACAAACCTTTACAAGAACAAAGTTGATTGAAGCAATGGAAAAAATGAATAAAGTGCTGCAGTCAATACAAAAATAAGTTAGAGACTTTAAGAAAAAGCATTTAACAGAGACAAAGGTTGGCTTGAAAATGTGCTCACCAAGATCCATGTAAGTATATCAAATAAATAAGTGAAACTAAAAACCAGAAAATTGCCATTCCTCTTGATCTCAGCTGATAGCAAGACCTCAAGGTTACTGCAGTAAGGGTAAAAATCCCCAAGACAATTGTAAGAATGGGAAGGTTTCCTCTGAAGTTTTTCCATTGAGCATCAGAAACATCCTGCAGTAAATAAGAACACAGGAGACAAGGAAATCAGAACAGTTTATCTTGACAGAGAAAACACTATGATAAGAAAGCAACCAAATGATACTTAAAGGTATTTATGTTTCATATTCTGCTAAAGTTTCATTTCATCTAAATATAATGTTTTAAATCCCTTCCATAATGAGGCTGTTGCATATGTCGACTGTTGAGCAAAGTGGTAATTGTATTGTATTGTGTCATGAAGCATATTAAACACATAGATCAAACAAATCATGAATGTAATTCTTTATCAGAGTGACCAATCCCGTTGTTGAAGTGGAAAAACTTTATGCGTCCATCAATCCATTAGAATGACAAGAAGGTGCCTCCGGCAGTATCCATCGTATTTGTGTGTCACCGTTCACCTGAGAAAGAAGCAACTGGCAGTAAGCCAGTAGTGAATCTGCCACAGATCAGGGCACACACACAGTCATGTTCGGAACATGTCCAGATATTTCCCATAACCGATCATCGTCAAAAAGGAATAAACGGCATCACATTTTTAGTTAGCATCATGTTGCAAAATCAAGCATGGAGACATCAAACCAGAAGACTTGCTGCAATCATCTCCAACATAAATCAAAACATCAGTTTGTCATAAAAAGGGCAGACGTTCCAATATTGAGTTCCATTATCAGTAGTACATTGCATTCGGCATTCCATTTCAAACATCTTAGCTTTTAAATCTTCATAATATACTAGCTCCACCTGTGCATTTTTGACTAGTACACCGATAGTTAGTATCATTACATAGCATTCCATTTCTTCAAAACGGTCTTAAGTCTTCTTGATATACTAGCTCCAACTATGCATTTTTGCAAATACACTGATTGTTAACATCCACAAGTTCATAATAACAACCTCCAAAAAACAGACATCTCCCACTCAATACCAACAACATACCAAATCCAGCAACTACAATCGATGGTAGGTTACAAAGAACTTTCCTTTCCCATCCACATTTACAAACCAAAAACAACTTATGACTATATTGTTTCACGATGGCCAAAAAAAACAGTTTTTCCGAGCACTTACATTAAGGCGATGCATCATCCACCCGTGCCGCAGCCGCGAGAGCTCCCCATAGTGATCTGAAAACCAGAAAGAACTGATCTTTTTCAGTTCAAAAAGAAAGAAAGTCTAGATTCGGGGATGGAAGGGGGTAGCGGGCTACAGCAATTACCGTGGGATAGACGGAGAGATCGGTGGATGACGAGGGCGTAGAAGGCCAGAGCGTACGTCAGTAGCAAGGAAAGCTCGAGTCTTTTCCAGAATGGAGCGGTGGTGCTTGTGGTAGTGGTGGTCCTCTCCTTCCCGCCCCCCATCTCCGTTAGCAGAGCGATCTCCTCCGCTCCAGGAAAGGAGGGGCGGCTTTTGAATCAGCTTCGGCTTTTAAGGGTCGGTTTGGTTTCCAGGAGTCTTCAATTGGCCCCGTGCTTTTTCTGTTGGCACATAATCCTGTAGGTGGATAAGTTGGTGCTTACTATGGCCGTTGGATATAGAAAAATTT
>JAMKQA010023270.1:0-11412 GCA_024699735.1 Posidonia australis
TATAATGTTAAGAAACAAGTTTTCTTTGGTTTTATCATGTTTGCTTGTAGTTGGGTGTTTTGGGGGCGCGTACTGGGTGACTTAGATGTCACTCACGCATGCTGTGTGTTTTCAGGTGCAGGCCACGTGCAGCCTATTTTCGGTGCGGGAATCGGAGTTTCTAGCCGCTCATCGAGATCCTAGAGGTGAGCCTTGGTTACAGTTGTTTTGTTCTGTAATTTGTGTGATTAGGCTTGTGATGCTGTTGTTTGGTACCGTGCCCGGGTTCGGGGCATTACAATATGATATTCTAAAGCTTAAACAGGATATACAAAATATTCAAATAATCCCTGCCAGTGCTACTACCATTCGCATGGAATATGTGCAATTAATATGAAACAATAGTCATCCTCTACATCCTCAAACAGGATAGATACATGGAACCATGAAAATTTTTCTACTTTAATTGAAAAATTGGAAATCCCCAAATGGGATATCCTCTGCATTTGAGGAACTAAGAGATACCATGAACGAAATTTCCCAACCAATTGAAATAAGATTTGCTGACCTTGAATAATTGCAAGTAAGGGTGAATAATTAAGGATGCAAAGTATTACTTCGGCGACGACACATTATCGGATGGTTATGCTGTGAGGAAAGGTGATTTGGTAGACTACCAACCTTACCCCATGGGCAAGATGGAGAGCTTATGGTGCCATGATGTGGAGGTGTTCAGGCCGAAGAGATGGCTCGACAATGCTGGTGTGTTTCAGCAGAGAGCCATTTTAAGTTCATAGGCACCAACCCACCTCATTTACTAACAAAATCCCAAAATGTGTGTGAGAGAGAGAGAGAGAGAGAGAGAAATATCTGTAGATATCGCATTTTCTCTTTTTCTAGAGTTTACTTAGGATAGGAACCCTTGAGGCGTCCTAGATTATATGGCTAAGGAGCTCTAATCTTCTTTCAGATTTTCCCAAGGAATTTCTGAAGTTTTCTAAGTTTTATTGCATCTCTATAGATTAAGAGATAAAAGACAAAGGATAATCTATAAAAGACTAGGATGTTGCCAGCGTGAAAGGCGACGAGTTTAGACACTAGTTCACGAGGTGACATACTTGTCGCCAGTGTGACAGGCAACTAGATGTTATAGTGCCAACGGAAGAGGCGACTATAATCTTAGGCCTTCTCTCTCATATAATTTGTCATCTCAGGCACTAATATGACATATGGGATATTTAAAAACATTACCATAATTTTTTCCATAATTATTATAATTTCTATAATTTTCCAACATTTAAATAATATGTGTTTATCATATAAATCATTATAAATGCTAAATAATTCTAGAAATTTATTGAAATTCGGATGACCTAATAATTAAGATTACTTATCTTTATTTTTACCAAAAATGAGCCTTTTATGATAAGTTATCACATTTTAATGTTATAGCTTATATTTAATTCATGATAATGCTAAAAAATAAAGATAAAGTTCAAAAATCAAGATAATTGCGAATCTAAATTAAATTAGATTTATCCTTGATTTTAGTTGATATTTTCTCATAATTATAGAAGATTTGATTTTCAAATTCAATTTACTTAACATTTTAAGTTTGATTTGGATTTGGAAATATATTTTAAATATCACTTAATTACGAGAATGATTTTTATGTGTTGATTGTGTTCAAACTGCTAATGGATTCGTAATTTGATACTTTGTGATCTTAATTTTGCAAATAATTCTTTTTTCATTTCTCGATGTCACATACACAGATGATTGGCTTACGTGGCAGATTTCGTGCCAACTAGTTGTCGATTAATTGTGTGTGTGGAATCCAGAGTCAATCATCTCATCACCTGTATGAGCGGCAACTGAATGATTCTGTCGCCTTTTGAGCACGCAATGAGATCTAAAAACGATTTTTTGCCATATTTTACGAGTTTAATCCTGACCGTTGATCTGTATCTCGTCTTTGACAAGATCTCTAGCCCCCAAACTCTATAAATAGACCCCCTAGGTCTTCAACCCATAGGAGGCACATTCTAAACCCTAAGGAGCCAGTAAAAAATCTTAAAGCTTGTGAGAAAGAGAGAGCTAGAGCCCACTCTATCCAACCTCCATGTGAGATGTCCAGATCCACTAAAGATCATCCTGTCCAAGCCATAGCACATCTTCGAAGCTTCGTCCAACTAGCCTCCATCTCTTTCATCCACTCCAAAGTACACAAGGGTGAAAGGGAGTATTTTTATTATTGCATTTTCATTGACATAAATCCATTGTATGTTATTAATATAGTCTATGGTACGTGCATGCGGGGACAACCCCCTGCTTAGTATTAATCTAGTTATTCATGTTGTTTACTTCTTCTGATTCTATTTACTACACCTGGTCTAATCGGCATCTACTTTTCTTGTTTGTTTTGAAGGGAAGGAATATTACATAAGCACGAGGAAGCTGTTGGATGACACCCTGATGTCAATCCAATGAACCAAGGACCCGCATCAATAAATCAACCCATCTCCCATAAATGTCTTGTCAACCGGCATAACGAAGGACAAGTGGAGGTCACAAAGAACTATCAACATGAGCGGACATGGCGATAATCCTACATCAACCCCCAAAAATTCATCTACAATACCATCTGTAGAATCTATGGAGAGGCGATGACAATGATGGCTACGATGGCAACGATGATCTGTGAAGATGAGCCAACAGGGACGACAGCAACGGTAGTGGCCACATGAGGAGGAAGAGAGGAAGAAGAGGGAGAAGATGGAGGCTGCCTAAACAATGTACTTTGTTGGAAAAAAAGAGATCTAATCTCTTTTTCCAGAAACTTATTTTAACACTAAACCTACAGTTTCAAAATGATTTTTTTGGTACCATCCAAGCAGTCTAAATTAAAGTAAAAAACTATGTTTTCTAAAACTGTCTTTTTTATCAAAACCATAGTTTTTTGGGATATCCAAACAGACCCTTAGTAGTTGGGTAGTTTTCTTTTTATGGCGATGGATGCATATCTACCAATTATATTTTTATGCAGTCAATAAATAGCTCAAATGTCAAGTGTAGAATTGCTAATGTTTAACACTCTATTCTTATGAGTTCAATGGCTCAAATGTTAAATGTAGAATTGTTCCTTTTCCTTTAATTAGATTCCAAAACGTTTAAGATTAAATTTTTTAGGTGTTGGATGCTGATTGGGAAATTAGTTCTATCAATTACTTAGATTGAATGTATGGGTCAGTTGCTAACTACACAAGTTCACAAATATTAAAAGGACAAGTGGTGCACAAAATAATAGATAATATTTTGCTACTAAGAGGAAAATTGGTTCCAAACCAAACTTCCAGAATATTTCAGAATAGTAGCAACTTGGTGCAAAATGATGTTTCATGAATGAACCACCAGTACAAGATTGGTTTCCATTCAAAGTGGTTTAACCTGGTTCAATTAGTGATGATGTCAATATGACATATATTGACATCATCAATGACTTTAAACTAATAAACAACCCTAATCAAACTTTTCATAGCGGTTGAGTCAGTGGTTCAATTAGTTTGAGTCACTTGAATCTAAATCTTTTAACATAATAAACTAATATGGCATATACAAATATTTTCAAAAAACAAATTTAATCTCTACTTAAAAAACATGTAAATGGTAATTGAGCTTCAAAAGAATAAAAAGTACAAAAGCCAAATGAATTAATTTTGTCAACAATATAGTAAAGTTTAAGCTTTAAATATAATCCTATTAGAAAAGTAAATACATAAAATAATAATTGATGTAGGATATTTTGTCTACCCAAGCTTGAACCAGAAGACCTAGACAAATAACCTAAAGACACCCAGATGACCTGCTTAGAAACTTTGCAGAAAAGCATAAAGACCAAGGAGAATGACCTATAAGCACCCAAGAGTTCAACCAGCCATGGCATACTGCAGGAAGGTTGACCAAACCACTAACCTCTAGGCTGGTCGGATCCCAACCCTTAGGAGGATCTCAGGCTACAACACATGGTCCCTTTTGACGCATTGTAATGTCGACGTGTATAGCTTTGCATTCTGACAACGCTAAGTGTTGGAAATCATAACTTGGACACTCATCGTCCGTGGTAGCACATGGTCCTGCTTGTGCTTCATAAGTGCATTTAGGTACCCTATTTGCACAATAGCATCACACGTCCTCGATGGTACCTAGCGTACATCCTGAAGGCACACTAGGGCATCTTTCTAAACATTCCATGCCTTCTACTCTGATAGGTTTGCCAAATCCGCCTAACAAGTCTACTAAAGTCGTCTGACTGTTGGTAGAAGTACCTTACAATTCATGGCATCCCCATCAAAGCCTGATGTGTGTCCAAAACTGTACTCCCAATGGTTATGCTCCACAACTATCTCCTTTAGGTATAAATGCCCCATTATTGGGATGCAGTAAAGGATCATTTTCATCTTTTCTTGGTCATTTTCAAACATTGATTCATTTCCAACTAAAATATTTCCTACAAGTTCTTACTTGTAAGCACAATTTAAACTTAAAATCCCCTAACTTAGGCATTAAAGTTCCTTTGGTTGACCAATCGAGGGTCCTCTAACTATCCTCGCTTCTTGTTCATAGACTACTCTTTAAAGGCTAGATGTCTTAGATTAGTTGCCATCTAGCTCTTTGGCAATTCACCAACATACCAACCTCAAAGCAAACAAGTAATGTAGAGCGATCCAAAGCGACTAACTCTCCAGGTGAAGGTAACTAAGATAGTCAAGGTCTGTGTTCACTATTAGAGTTCGTTATGGTGTTGTTCGTCCCAACGGTCAACTTGGTACCAATCAGAGTGCTGGTCCCCTTCACCCTATGGGAGATCAACATTGTTGACCCATTCCCTAGGGCACCTAGGAAGCTCAAGTTCCTTATCGTACTTCACCAAGTGGGTAAAGGCTGAGCTTGAGGCCAAGATCTCAAACCATCAGACACAAAAGTTTGTATTCAAAAATATCATATGCCACTTCGGACTACTACTGGCTATAGTGGCTGACAACGATACTCAGTTCACTAGTAAGAATCTGTGAAGAGTACCATATCAAGTTGAAGTTCACCTTTGTGGCCCACCTTCAGACAAACAGACTCATCAATGTGACCAATCGATTGTCCAAACATTGAAGAAGAAATTCGACGGGTTAGCAAGCACTTGGGCCGACAAGGTTCCAAAAGTTTTGTGGAGCTATCGAATGATCGCCTAAATAGCTACACGGTAGATTCCTTTCCACCTAATGTTCGAGGCAAAGGTAGTCATTCCCACTGAGTTCTAGGTACCCACCTTTTGGCTTCAAAGCTATCAGATGGAGGCAAGCAATGAAGATAGCCAAGCCAACAATAATCTCATAAAGGAAGCTTACTTGTAGGCACAATTTTGAGTAGTAGCCTAGCAATAGAAAATGGACAAGTACCACAATTGGAGGGTCCGCTTGTGGTTGATGGGAGTGGCTGATCTTGTACTGCATCGAATAGATGTCTCTAAGCACGACTTGAAAAAGGGCAAGCTCTTGCCGAATTGGGATGGCATACACCTAATCTTTGAAGTCGTTTGACTAGGGGCATACAAGCTCTAATGGCTACTAGACGAAGATGGAGTTCAAGGCATTATCATGTCGAGGACATGGAATGCTTATAACCAATGAAGATATTATGTGTAATCTGGGTTACGTCCCCTATACGCACACACACATATAATGAGAGCTTATCTTTCCATTTTTTTTGTCTCCTCATTGGGATGTTGCTCGCTAGAGCCAAGTCGACTAGCAACCCCTTTGTTTAGTTAGGTCTAGATGCCCAGGGAATAGGCTACTCTATCAATCCCAACTTCCCAACAACACCTTGTTTAGTCGAGTTGAGCCTCACATCAAGCGAGTCATTGGTCGAAACTGGAGCTCCCAGAAATCATGATTGTTTGGTCGACCTTGGCCTAATAATGACTGGGTCATCAGGTCAAACCTAGACTCCTAATAGTCTTGTCGATCGAGCACAAACTCTCAATGATTAGATTTTTTGATTAGACTTGGACTCCATGCAAGTGGTTCATCCAACCAAGCTTGGTCTATCAGTGAGCGAGTTTACTTACCAATTGTTATTTTGCAAGACAAATTGACACTCAAGCACATCACCAAGGGGAATGTTGTTCGATGAGCCAGCCTCGCATCTACTCCAGACATTCGGTCAAGCTTAGCCATCCAATGTTCTAATGTTTAGCAAGCCAGCTTAGCATTGACTTCCTCTTAGAGGAGATCAAGTGTAGCATCTCTAGTGTTAATTAGATGGTCTGTAAAGGGATAACATATGACAATAGGTTGACTGAAAAGGACAATCATGAAGCAAAAGGAGTGATGGCTTACCACCACGCCACATGTGGCGACCGAGTTGATGAGGTCATTCGTTGCCATTGAAGCCATCATGTCGGCATCAACTTTCAGTGGATGGTGGCTCAAGAGTTGCCAACAAGAGGGCCCAGCTCAAAGGAAGGGAAATTCACAGCAAGCACCACCTTGGGAGCCTTGTTTATTTTCGCCTTCGCGTTGCTCACCCTTTCTAGGGATGGATAAGCCTTGAACCAGTGAGACTTCAACTCTAACCTGGATAACTGTGGAACATGCATGGGAGCAGGGGAATGGCTAAGTCACCATGGACTTAGCGACAATTGGGTGGTTAGGGGAGGCACCTGACACATCAATGAGGAATGCTGACAACTAGAAGTTGTAGGTGGTGGAGAGTGGTCGGAGGTGCGAAAGCAGCTTGCGTCCACCTTCACATTCTTCCTCTTGGGCCCTACGAAGTAGAACCATATCAATTAAACAAAATGAAAAGTGAAGTATAGAAAATATTGAGATTGAAGTGCCTAATGAAAGTAGAGTAGGCTGGAGGATCGAGTAGGTGTCATCGGCTTGCTAGGGCATGCACCAAGGGGATCTATACCTCATTTCCTCTTCTCTCTGCATGGATTTCCTCTATCAAGTCCTAAAGCCACCCAATCAGTAGCCGATAGGAAAAACTATCTTTGCTTGGAGGCAACTTCAACCCCATTAAGGAAAGGTACCAGAGGGCACGGAGCTCGTTGGAGGGGGAGAGACCTCCCACATGTGTCAGCATCATCTTTGAGACCTTCAGATCCAGGGTAGAGATCTCTACATTGCTTGGCTTAGTATTTGACCCTTCCCTGAGAGCTCCCTAATCTGTGAAATCAGAATCCTCTTCAATTGATATTGAGATGATGAGCTAGGAGAATAGGAAACTTTCACCTTGGATGGGATCCCACTCACTAGTTTTTTCGACCAACAAAGGAAGATGTAGTATTGGACAAGCCATCTAGGAGTCTCTACCAACATAAACATCTTCCAAAATAGCAACAGAGACGGGCTACAACTGAACTTTATCATGAACACCACAAATGAAAATTTGAGTGTAGCTACATCAACACCAATGGAGAAAGTGGAAGATGGAAGCTAGCAAGTAGGTTGTCCTCAAACATGGTATAATAGTCTTTGACAACATCTCTAATCATCTTTAGACACTCATTGTCATCCTCACTGATGAGCTACAAAACATAATCATCTAGGAATAGGTAGATACCCCTAAGATCCTGAAGAAGGCTCTTTGTCAAGCATTACTCCTTCTCGTTGAACCATTGGGAAAGCACAGGAACTTCCTCGATGGTAGGTTTGGCTAGACTAGACGTGGACACGACCAGTTGCTTCTCTAGAGCCCTCATACTCCATCGAAGGGGCATGTCATCACCATCTTCTTCCTCTTCAATAGGAGATTGCACCACTCGAGTCTCCTTCGCAACTACTTGCTTGGAAACTATCTTGAACTTTGCTGCTCGAGCATGCCTAGCTACTTTGGAAGACCCTCTAATGTTAGACTCTAACCTTAAGCTACCTTGCAAGAAGCTACTACCGGCCATTTCATAGGAATCGATAAAGAAAGGAGAAAGAAAGGTTGCCACAAGAATGGCAGTGAAACACCAAAAATTCAATTTCTCATAGAGTAGAAGCAACGATAAAGAGTAGAGGCATCTCCACACTACAACTATATATGCAAGGATACGCTCTTCTATGCTCATCCCAAGAACTCAAGAAGGACATGCATTTTGGTATTTCGAAAGACATTTTCAAAATTCAAAATGATCGCACTTGAGTGCCCAAAAAACTTTGCAAATTGTAGACACCCATTTTGCAATCACTTGACATCAGACTCCTTTTAAAGAATGTGCATTGGTCATCAAAAATCCTGCTGTAAACACCCGATTTTGCAGTCACTTAGCAGCAGGCCCCTCTGCAAAGATGCTCTGCTTGCGTCCAACAAAACCCTCAAACCCACTCAAACCCACTCAAGCCCACACAAGCCTCTTCAGGCCCACACTAGTCCACTCTAACCTAATCAAAGCAAAAAACAATAATTAAGAATAAAAACCAAACAAAATTCATTTAAATCATTTAAAATCCAATTAATCAAATGAAAACCCTAATTAAAGTCAAAATTAAATAAAATCCACTTACAATCCAATTAATCAAGCAAAAACCCTAATTAAAGTCAAAATTAAATAAAATCCACTTAAAATCCAATTAATCAAATGAAAACCCTAATTAAAGTCAAAATTAAATAAAATCCACTTAAAATCCAATTAATCAAGTGAAAATCCTAACTAAAGTCAAAATTAAATCCACTTAAAATCCAATTAATCAAGTGAAAACACTAATTAATCAAATAAAAGCCCTAATTAAACTCAAAATCCATTTAAAATCCTAATAAATTAAACCCAAAACCCTAATTAAAATCCAAAACCTCTAAATTAAACTCGAAACTCTAATTAAAACACACAAAAAACCTAATTAAAATCCAAGAAACCCTAATTAAACTAAAAACCCTAATCAAAATCTAAAACCCCTAAATTAAAACTCTAATTAAAACACAAAACCCAAATTAGACTAAAAACCTTAATTAAAACCCAAAAAACTTAATTAAATTCAAAATCCTAATTAAAATCTAAGAACCTAAATCCCTAAAACAATTAAAATCCTAAAAACCCCAAAGTAATTAAAACCCTAAAAAATCCTAATTTAAAACCAGTTAATTAAACCATGAATCATAAAATCAAGAATTTAATTAAAATCATAAAACCCAAATAAAAAAACCTAAAATAAAAATGCTAAAATCCCTAAAAAATCCCAAAAACAAAAAAACAAGAAAAAACCCTAAAACCAGGCCCAACTGCTAGGCCTAATTCAGCCCACTGCATTTCTCAACCAAGAACTTTGGAAAAGAAAAATAATTCGGCGATCACCCTGGAAACTCCAGCACCTTCTCTAGTGATCCCGAAATCTTTGACATTGAATCCCAATTAGCAGTTGTCCAAACCTAATCTCCCGTGATCTCTGATCGTTTCCCTCTGGTGGTCATGCCCAATCCAGCAGTAGCCAAGCCTTGCTAAGGAGGATTGATGGAGTGGAGGAAGTGGACCAGAGTTTAAAAGGTCCGCTGCCGACAAACCAAGGGTGGCCTCTATAAGTGCGCTACAGTCCTAAAAACCCCAGCACTTTCCCCACGTCCAGAGCTCCCTCTCTAGCCATTTCCGCAACCTAGAACCCCAGCCACTATCGCTGGAGCATCGACTTAGAGAAGCGTTGTCAAGCTTCACTAGGGAGGCACACCGTTCAGTCAGGTAATTCCCTTTTCTTGTTCACTTCTTTCCTTTTGTCTTAAGTCCTTTAGTTCCTGTAAGTTCCTTGGGTCGCGTTTCGCAGGAGACGCGCCCCTTGTAAGCCGTTGTCTCCCTCCGACAATGGGTTCTTTGTCGTCGATGAGGCCTCGAGTTTCCTAGGTCCTGGCGAGGCCCCAGGGGCCTTTCCTTCTTCTCTCCCACCTTCTTCTCCTCCTCCCTGAGTTCCTATCACTCAAGGGAAAGCCCACCAATGCCTGAGAGCATCGCTGTTGCTCCGCCATCGACCTCCTCCGGCGTGGAATCCTCTGGGATGCTCCAATCATGCCAGCCCTAGACCACCACCACTGGAAGCTCCCATACAGCCCTCCAAAGACCCTCTGATCTCTGCTGAATCGCCTCTGCCACTGCAACACCTTCCTCCATGTCAGTAGTCCGTCCCGTCAAAGTTCGCGAAGGGGGAAGCACCCCAAGCCGTTCCAGTCGCACCCATGACTCCCCAAAGCCTAGCAGTGTTGCCCCGGAGCTTCCTTGATCTTCGCCGCGCCACGCCACTTCCTCTAGAAGGGTCGTAGTGGAAGCCCCCATCGTTGGAGAAGAACACCGACAGGGGGGATCGACGGCACGTTTTAGCCGTCGAGAGTTCAATCGGCGCCGTCGGATCTTCCCCCCATCTCCTCCTCTAGCTTCCCCACTCCTTTGATCTTCGATTAGCCTCTGGGAGGGCTCAGATGGGCCTCCTAGGCTGTCGCCACCGGCGATCTTCGAATCGTCGGCAGTGACTGTTAGTTGTTTAGGTTCTATTTTAAAGCCCCTGTTAGTTTTAAAACATTACAATTAGATCCTAGGATTTTATGCCCTAGCCCCTGAATTTTTAATTGAAATTGCATTTCTTTAGTTTTACTGTAAATATTGCATTTTTTACCCTATTTCATTTTAATTTCAGTCTCAGTTCTATAGATATATGTTTTCTCACGTTTGAACCCCTGTAGTCATGTTTTCTTTGCAATTAAGTCCGAGGAATTTATTCTTTGACCCTCGAATTCTCCTTTTTTAAAGTTGCATTATAAATATTACACATTTTATCCTATTTAATTTTTAATTCCATTTTCAATTCTATTCATGCATGTTTTATCACATTTAAGCCCCTGAGATCATGTTTTCTTTGCATTTAAGTCCTGAGCTTTTGCATTGAACCCCTAGAGTTTTTAAAAATGAGTTTTTCTTTGTAAAATTTGCATCTTTTCCTAAGAAACTTCATAATTACATTGATCAACACAAAATTCCAGTTTTTATCACATTTAAGCCCTGTAATTTTGCATGTAGGCCCCTGGGTTCATAGCATACAATCTTAGAATACAGGAAATTTGCATTCAGACCCTTAGACTAATTTTAAATCCATCATTTAGGGTTTTAATTTCTTTCTCACATATTATTGATATTTTCCACTTATTGCATTTCATATTTTGCACTTAATTATAGGTTTCACTTAAAAATCATGTTTGCACTGTGAATTGAACTTTAGTTTCATATTTTGATCACATTTGCACTAATGTGTGAATTTTGCACATTAAACCCTATGTTTTTAGAAAATTACCAAGGTGCAATTTTCACACATCTCAATGCCACATTGTCATTTGATCCACCATCTGCATATTTGAATAGAAGTCATTGAATATACTTTAATCCAGATCTTCCTCCTTTTTGTGAATTTTACATTT
>JAMKQA010023273.1:0-11102 GCA_024699735.1 Posidonia australis
AATTGCATTTAGGCTCCTGTGTTTTATAGAAAACTTCCAGAAGACTTATTTTTGTTGTGAAAATTGCATAAAACTCCCTGAATTTGTTTTAAAACATTCCAGAAGTTTGTTTTCTTGGTTTAATTGCACTTTAACCTCTATTTTTACTGAATTTCTTCTGAATACTTTGTTTACAGGGTTTTTTGCAGTTTAACCCCTGTACTTCATTGATATTACTCTGATTGCCTATTTTCAAGGGTAAAATGACCATTTTGCCCCTGAAACTTCCTGAATCATTTCTGAGACTTTTTTTCTTGAATTTTACCCTGATTTTATGCATAATTGATTTGCATGCATGCATTAGTGGATAAATTGCATTTAGACCCTTAGAGAACTTCATTGACTAGGGGTGTACATTTGACCCCCAAATTCTTCATACATGCATGAAATGTGTTTTCCTACATATTTTTGAGGATCTGGGCTTCTGAACTTCAGTTTTCCTCGGATTTGGGTTTTTTGCACAAAACCCCCTAGACTTCAGATTTGCACTCACACTTGCATTTTGCATACTTTTCACATCTTTTTTGCACGGATTTTCCCGTCTTTTCTCCCTTGCTTGGTACACGCTTTTCTAACTTGTTCCGAGCTTTGTTTTCCCCCAATTTTTCGGGTTTTCCTCGGTTTTCCGCAGTTTTCACTTGTTTTAGTTTTCCATCGCCCGAGGGCGTATAGTAAAAGCTTACAAAGCCGACATGGTCCCAAAACAAGGATTATTTTCCCTTTTTTTGATTTTCTCGGATTTATCCCCAATTTCAACTGTTTTGCGAGACGCTTTCCAAGAATTTCACGATTTTCACGATTTTCATCATCGCCCAAGGGCGTACAGTAAAGCGATATTAATAATGCCTA
Source organism: Posidonia australis (assembly GCA_024699735.1). Lineage (NCBI taxonomy): Eukaryota > Viridiplantae > Streptophyta > Magnoliopsida > Alismatales > Posidoniaceae > Posidonia > Posidonia australis. The sequence continues at coordinate 889 of JAMKQA010023273.1, forward strand.
CATTCGACCCTTGGATTAACCTTTTCCTTTGATTTCACTTCTTTACTTTGATTTGGCATGTTTTCGGTCATCTTCATACATGAGCATATAGAATAAGCAAGCATACATTTAGCAAACCATTGACAATAGGAAACCTAGAAAGACTGAGTTTTCTCAGGCATATGGGGGTGCCTAATCCCTTCCCCATGCGTAACTAGAATTCTTATCCTTTCTCTGGCCCGCATTCATTCTTGCATTATCCATTAGGCACGGTTCACACATGCATCTTTGCATCTTGTTTGCTTTCTACCTTTTTGTGTTTTTCTGGTTTTCCTCGTCTTTCCATTAAAAGACTAGGTGGCGACTCCTTTCCTTATCCTTTTTGTCTTCACTTGGTGTTTCCGGGTCTTCTCTCTTCTTCTGGATTCACCATTTTCACCGTGACCATATCGGATCTCCACGTGTGTTTCCGCACACCGGAGTAGGTGGAGAACCGTGCCTAGGGTTCCACTGGCATGGTCACAGGTGGTGTCCAGCGAAGGCAATGGTGGTGGTGGTCAACGACAACGGAAATAGTAGTGGTCAACGACGGCAATGATGGTGGTAGCTGACGACAATGGTGGCAGCTAACGACGATGGTGGTCATGATGGTGGCCGACGACAGTAGCGGTAGTGGTGAATGACGACCAGTGCCGGCGGTGGTGGTGGTTGACGACAGCGATAGAGATGGTGGCCAACGACAACGGTGATAGTGGTGGTCGATAATGACGGCGGTGGTAGTGACCGGCAATAGTAGTGATGGTGACCGATGACGGCAACGGTGGTGGTTGCTAATGACGACAGTGGCAATTATGGCCGACGACAGCAGTGGCAGCAGGTGTGGTGAGCAACGATGGTGGTGGTAGTCAACGACGATGAACAGTGACAATGCGATGATGATTAAGCAGCAATGACGAGGGCATTATAATCCTTTAATTAACTCATAAGTGCTTATTGGACATACAAATCAAACAAGCTTTTCTTTACCTCCATAAAGGCTACAAAAACTAGAGCTTAATAAAAAGCCAGCTTTTTTCAATAAACTATGTAAGAAAAAATATTTCCAAACGCAATCTTAGCCTCTAAGAACAATGATTACATTCTTCTAATTCTCAAGCTTTCTTTGTTCTATTCTTTCTAAATGATCTTGTTGTAAGGATATGTTTGGATCCTTCAATGTGTGAAGGGGTCTATGAGGGGTATAATGGGTTCTTCCTCACCCATTCAAGGGAGAAGTGCAGTGAAAACTTTTACGAAACGGTGGTACATGGAGACTAGAATAGGATGAAGTTCTGAACCAGTATAAAATTACATGTGATGAATGTTTTTGCACATTTTCTTTTATGGTGAGATCTTTTCAATGTTTATAAAAACTTATTAATCTTAAAAAAAACAACAATATACTCTATTCACCCCCCTAGAATAATCAATCTAACATTTGGTATCAGAGTCTTATTAATTGTTATTGTTTTTCTACATTTTATGCATTGATTTTTTGTTGTTTTTCATGGCTACACTAGTTTATGCTATTTTTGTTGAATGTTATTCTACTTTTAGGTCACCTTTATTTGATGGTTCTTATAACTACTAGAAATGTAGAACGACGATTTATTTATAGTCTTTGAATTTTGAATTATGGAATAATGTTAATAAGAAATATTCACCACTTAAGACTGAATTTAATACTTGGGATGAGAGATATAAGAAAATTATTCGATTCTTGATTATTGATTGGGGAAAAAATGACAACTACGATAGAGAAAGCCAATGGTCTATCAACAATGACACTTGAAGAAATCATGGGGAGTTTAATGGCTTATGAAGTACAAAGAAAGAGCCAAAAAATCAAGACTTCAAGAAAAATTGCATAGCATTAAAAGCAGACTTGAACTCAAATGCCTATGACTTGGATGAAGACTTGGCATTGATCTGATAGGATAAGATGCCCAAGACACAAAAATACGATGGAACAGGCGATCCACGGAATCACTTGGCTATCTTCACAATGAACGCCCTACTCTATCAACATAATAACGGGCTCACGGTCTACCTCTTCTTCAAAAGCTTGGAGGGAGAGACACTGAAATGATTCAACACACTCACCACATATGGCCTCAGTAACTTCAGGTTTGTACTGGAAAAGTTCCTACAACAATATGTACACCGCATCCAGCACAAGCTAATAATTGGGGACCTACTGGTTGAAAAGGTGAAACCAAACGAGGACTTCTCCACCATCGTCAACAAATGGAGGGACATAAGGCTAGATTTGAATGTTACATCCCTAAAAGTCAAGTCGTCGAAGTCATCGCTTGGAATACAACTAATGCACTCAGAGCAGGCTTACTAATGGATGACTTCCAAACATACTCCCAGCTATACGACAAAACTACAAGGATCCTCTACAACAAAAAAGAACTATTATTCCTAGAGTCTGAAAGAAGGGGGCAAGAGAAAGACCATGGGCTATACATTCAAAGACGTCACAGGCGACATGGCACAAGTCACAACACAACATCAAAATCCACCAGCTCAATACCAGGGTCAGTTAGTCCAACGCCAGGGGCAAACTCAACTGATGCAGCAATAACAACAATCTTAGTACCAGTAGCCTCCGAACTACCAAGTCTACGCTCAAAAAGAGCAACAACAGAGGTAGAAGAGTTACCATGTCGTCCCTCCACCTCAACATTACAGACCTCAGGGCGAAACTACCCACTACTTCCAGAGCCGCTCGCCAATGTCTTCAGAATATTGGTGGAAAGCAGAGATCTGCAGCCTCTAGCACCAATCCCAAACACTCCAAATGTAGATTTGTCAAAGTACTTCTTGTATCACAAGAAGAATGGGTATACCTTAGAGGAGTGTTTCATGATCAAGAGTAAGATATATGAGCTGAATGACTAAGGATAGATCATGTGGACTTAGCTTAAAGCGAGGTTGAGGGCATCTTAGGGGAAACAATACGAGATTCACCAAGATCCTTAGCTCAGCCTTCCAATAGTTCACATGGAGATTGAGGATGACGAGCCAACCACTTCAGAGCTGGTAACCATTGAGTGCGTACAGGCGAAACCTGACCCATAATGGCCAAGCGAAGACTATGTGGAGCCAGAACAAGAGGAACAAGAGATGGCAGCTCTAGATACCACAGGGTCTGACAATTTGCTTGCCTTTGAAGAAGCCACCGAATCTGAAGGAGCAAGAACCCTACAGACTCCTCTGATACAAGAAGAACTCACTTGAGACCTGTGACCCACCTACGATTAGTACAGGGACTCGGACTAGTATGAGATAGAGGCGGCAATCGATTCTCTCTACCTAAACCTGCAAGCAACCCATGCTAGAATCAAGCCTTCGGATCACATAGAGAGGGTTACAAAAGAGTATCTAGCAACAATCAACAATGAAGACATCCAAGCAAACCCTGACAAAAGAGCAAACACTTAGAGAAACCAACCCGCCAGTGGCACAATACTGGAAGCAAACCAAGATGAATCCAACTGTGACCCCAACAAGGCTAGAATTGGGCACAAATCGAAAGAAAAACGAAAAGATACACCACTGACTCCTGAATACTAAACACTTGCTAGGAACCTTGTTCTAGAGTGGTTAGTTTACGTAGATGATTTCTTCAATTTTGATGTTCCACCTCTATTTCATGATGCCGATTTATATAAATGTTTGTCTTTTTCATATCAAAATAAGGCATATCCTAATTTGTTATAGCATAATTCTATGCCAATTTAGAAGACAAAGACTCTGAGCTTGTATCTACTATTAATGGGCACACGTTTATAATCACTTCGGAATATTTGTTTAGAAATTGTCGACTCCCATCCGAAGATATTAATCTTCATCATGCTTCATATGATATTGAAGATTGGTCTCACGATAAAATTTGGAGACCATTCTTATTCTGATTGTTTCTCATCACTCTTAAATCTTTTTGACACACCTTAAACATCGTGCTTGTATGGTTGCTAAAGTTTTATCTTGAAATCTTATTCAAAGATTTGGTCACCCAAGTGAACTATCCCAAATTTTAATAATAAATGTCCTTTGTATTATAAGGGGATTTTGTGTCAAGTGGGATCTTTATGTATATAATGTCCTCAAAAATCATTACAAACTCTCTTTCTCGCCTTTTGGTCTCCTTCTAAGTCATTTTTTTAAGATTAAGGGGATTGTTTTACTAGATGAGCAATACAAGTTATCTACTCCTATTCAAGTCACCATGGTTGCTTTCAATAATCCATTAACTCCTACTTCAACCCAAAGTACCTCTTCTCCAATAGCCTCGACTCAATCTTTGTTTTCTTTCAATGATCATATGACAAAGATGTGCACAATAAGGTGCAAAATGAAGGAGATGTGAAATAAAATGAATTTAGGCTTCAAGCAATTGAATGACAAGATGGATCATTTTGAGAAGAATTTCACTCTTGATCTGCCTTTTTCAGTGATTGTTAATTGTTATTTGTATTTTGTATGGACCTTTGTGCTTTGTAATATGTTTTTTTATTCATTTGTATTTACCTTGCACCTTTTTTTTGTGGCAAAGGCATAGAGATTAATATGATTATTTGATCAAAATTGGGTGTAAGCACTTGCTATGCTTAAAGATATATTTATTGAGCACGATATTTTTAAGATTTTGGATTCTAGTATTGAGAGGGAGTATACTCCCACATATATTTTTACATTAGTCACAATATATTGCTATCATAAAAAAAAAGGAGGAGTATGTTAGTTATTTTCTTTTAAATTAGATTTTTGATGATATCAATGTAATTCTGTTATTAATGTGAAGTAATTTAAATTTAATGAAATTTTAAATCAGAAAAGATTTTTATTGATTCTATCACATTTAAATTTGGTTTTTGAAGAATTATTGAGTTGTTGCCAATTTGGTGGAAGTTTGTTGCATGTACATAATCAACTTAAATTTGAACACTATCATGTTGGAAGGTACGTTCGCCAAAGGTAGCTCAAGAAATAGTAATTTTTCAAACGTCTACTGGTAACCTTCTTCGAACATTGTTTGGACGAATGTCCACTAGAGGATAGCGTTTCAAGTTTTTGAAATATTACAGCTTGCTTTCTTGCATATTTATTTAAAAGTATATAGGAGAAGAGTTAAGGCACGTATACCACTATTCTCTTGACTTTTTCTTAGCCTCCAGGAACAAAGATTATATTCTTCTGATTCTCATTCTCTCGTTATTCTAATTTTTCTAAATCATCTTGTTGTAAGGATGCATGTGGACCCTTGAATGTGTGATGAAGACGATGAGAGGTAAAAAGGGTTCTTCTTCTCTACCCATTCCAGGGAGAAATATAACGAATCCTCTCACGAAACAATGATACGTGATGATTGAAGTAGAATAGAGTATCAAATTACACGTTCTTATATTTTTTGAAAACGATAATATATTATTACAATTCTCTTAACTATGAAAATCACTACCAAGGAATCAAGATGTCCAAAAGTATTACATAGATCTGGAACAAAAAGTTCCAATCAAATGTAACAAAATATTGTATCTGCAAAAACCATACAAATTCCGTGTTCTCTCTCATAGTTATGGCAAAAAGAGGCTACGTAATGTAGTAATAATAAATCAAATTAAACTCCAACTCCATCCCCTGCAGAGCTTGGCAGATTAGGGGTAGGATCAGTAGACGGTGGCTGAAGAGCCTCATGGAGTCCCATGGAAGAAGCAGAATTATTAGGGACTTGTTCCATGATCCATGCATGATGCATAGAGGAGATAGATTGTAAGAGTTCTTCTTTCTCAAAACCTGTTGCAAAAATTTCTATCTAATGATGCATTAGAGAGATAATATCAAAAATAATTGCTATATGTGACTTACTACGGTCTCTAAAAGTTCTGTTGTTACGCTCCATCCAAATCAACCAGAAAATGATTTGAATTAGAGCAACCCAACCATGCTTATTAAGATTAAATTTAAGCATAAGAGTTAAATTAAATAAATCAGCAATTTCGAAGTATCCAAAATACATAGAGGAGGGTATGAAGAAATTCCATATAGACCATATAAAGGAGTAATGAATAAATAGGTGAGTGTGGATCTCTCTAAGCATTTTGCATAGAATACAAATTTCTGAGCCATCCCACCCTCTTTTAGATAGGTTTCCTTTGTTAAAATTTTGTTGTTTAAGACTATCCATGAAAAAAGTTTAAATTTTAAAAGTGCCTAGCTTTTCCGGATGTTCCAATATAAAGGGAATCGGATGCCTCCATCATTAAGAACTCTATAGCAAGAATTAACTAAAAAAGTGTTATCTTTGGTTGGCATCCATACCAGGTTGTCCCCACCAGGCAATAAGATAATGTCTTGCAATAAAACTGCTAACATATCTATCTGTGATTGAATAATTGTTTGATCACCCAAGAATACCTTGAAATGATCAAAAAGTTTATTGAAATCAGTCCTAAATAGATTAACAGTTTGTTTGACTGTAGCTTTCTTATACTTTGCTACAGAAAATAACTCAGGAAACTTGAATTTTAATTTTTCTCCATTCCACCACTTATTTTCCCAAAAAAGTACATTATTGCCACTGTACACTCGGAAAGTAGTGAAGCAATTAATGATATCAAAACATGCCTTAATATTTTGCCATAGAGGAGAACAATTATTTGAAGAGGAATTTAACAAAACACCAGGCCATGATCTATTTAAATATCTGACATTTAGAAGTTCTTTCCATTTCAAATTATTGTTCTCAGAAAGTAGTTGCTATAGCAACTTACCTTTCAAAGTCCTTTCAAAGCATAATTGAAATTCCTTAAGTTTATAATCCTCCAATCTTTTTATATCTTTGATCTACATAGGGTTGTCCGATTCACTAAAGGAAGGCCTTTACTATTAGAAGAGAAAGAATTCTAAAGAAATCTACTTCTAATCTTATCAATTTCCTTCTTCACCTTTACAGGTAGATGGAGAACTGATAAATAGTATGTAGGGATTGCAGAAAGCATAGAGCTTATCAAGGTCAAACGACTACCTAAGGATAAATATTTTGCTTTCCAAAGAGAAAGTTTGTTGGGAGATTATCTAATAAATGCTTTTACACATTTTCTTTTATGGTAAGATCTTTTCAACTTTTATGAAAACTAATTCATCTTACAAACAACAACAATATACTTTATTCAATGCCCCACTCCTCCCTCCCTACTAGAGTAATTAAACCTACAATTACTCCTTTCACTAATCATCTGAATTCAACGCTTACAGGTTAATAAAGAAATGGTTTCTGTATGTGCAATAAAATTGCTTCATACTAATTCAGATAATACATATATGCGATGCCCACATGCTATAGAGATACGGTCTTCACCGGTTTACAAGAAATGAATGCAGTAAAATCAAGTTTAATTCATTTAGCACGACAATCCATCAGTCTCAGAAGAATTAGAAGAATTGATTGTGATGATGAGAAATTAAGACTCTTGGATTATTAAAACATTTGATGTAAGTAGCACGAAAAGAACAAAGAAAGTGAGATCATGATCGACATTACATTAAAAGTAAAGATATGCAGAAGCCATATGTTATATGTGCGGGAGACACTAATATTCTTTGATAGCTAGTATTAGTATTGAGATCTGATTCAGTTAACATTCCTCTCTAAGAATTTCCCACTCAACCAACTTGTTATGCAACTCCGCAGCCTCTTCTACCATTCCAGAAGAAGCAATGTCATTGATGAGAGACACATAATTAGCAGTATTGGGCTTGCTTCTTGTTGAAATCATCATCTTTAGTATGTCAATTGCAGATGTCAGATCCTTTTTCCTGCAGAGACCCTGGATCACAAGAGCATAGGTATTTGCTCTAATGGGGCACTTGCTCCTTCCCATGTCCTTCAACATCTCCGCGGCCTCTGCTGTCATATCCTTCTTGCAAAAACCAGCAACTAGTGAACCATAAGTAATTCCATCGGGAGCAATGCCACTCTTGCCCATCTCATCAAACAGAGTCATTGCTCTTTTGATATCTCCCTTCTTCGCTAACACATCTATCAAAGTATTGTAAGTGATTAAGACGAGAGGTACGCCACAGTCTCGCAAAAAATGGAGGATGTCAAGAGCTTCCTCCACCATATCCACTTTACAAAAAGCTCTTAGAAGCGTGTTATAGGTGACTATATCTGGAGAACAGCCGCATATTACCATTTGATTCAGGAAGTCAACAGCCCGATCCAAAAGCCCACGCTTACATAAACTGTTGATCAAAATATTGTAAGTAACGACGGTAGGAGGATCTTGAGCTTGGCTCATGATGGAAATGATCTCATCCGCCTCAGCCCACTTGCCGCTGCTGCAGTAACAATGGAGCAAGGTGTTGTAAGTGACACCATTGAGCTCCAACCCATGAGATAAAAGATTCAGAACCACTTTTCTTACATCATCAGAGTTTCCCTGCTTACAAATCATGCTGATAAGAGAGTTGTATGTGACAATATCAGGATAGCAACCTATCGAGGCCAAATCATCCAAGAACCCCGTCGCTGTATCAATTCCACGTTTCTTGCAGATAAGCTCCACTAGTATGGTATGGGGTATGAGATATGGAGGGCAACCTATTCTTAACTGATTCTTCCAGAAATCAACTGCCTCTTCAAACTTACCTGCATCGAACATACAACGGAACAAGGTATTGTATGTTATGGGATCAGGAGGGCAACCTGCGAAACTCATCTCGTTTACGTGGTGTGTGGCAGAGGCGAGCTGCCTTTTCTTGCAGAGGGCACCGATCAACATGTTGTAAGTGATGATGTCCGGTGTCCCACCGGACAAGACCATGACATGAAGAACGCGTTCGGCTTTATCCAATCTGTTGGCATTGACCAGGCCGCGCACGAGGTTTATACAACAAGGGCAATGAGGGCGGTGACCGACACGAGCCATGACATCCACCAAGTTGGAAGCCTCGATTACCTTGCCATTGTCACAGTATGCTCGCAGGAAGCCATTGTTTGTTGCTTCATCATTGTCTAGAAAGGGTCCATCCCAAGACAACGATGTAGAGGAAGATGATTTCAAGGGACCCTCCTTGTTTTGCAGAGAGGCAGATTTGTAGTACATCTTGTTTATGGTATCTCTGTCAGGGTAAGAAGACCTCCTCTGTTGCTGCAACACACAACATATATTCGAGACTCCTCCTCCTCCACCACCACCATCGAGTCTCTGTACAAGCTTAAGTGAACGACCCAGTGATGCAAATGAAGAACGGATGTTGAAATCATCAGCATAGGAAAGAGCTGGTGGTGAATTGTGCAGCAATACCCCATAGGGGCGGGGAGGAGAAGGGATAGCATGGGCCATGGTTGACGCTAAGAACTAAACCAACTCTGGAAGGAAGAGGAGCAAGAAACAGAAGTGAAGAGAAAGAGAAGTGACCAAGAAACGGAAGCGTCGGGCTCGATCAGAGAAAGGAGGAGGAGGAAAGGGAGGAAGACTCATCCATCGCAGGTGGCTGTTGCTCTATCGACGTTCGCCTGTTTTGCGCTTTCTGACCATTCTTCGTTCACTAGTGACTACCCGTGCCAGTGCTTCCTCTCCATGTCCGGTATTCCCAAAAACAAATAACCTGTAAACCCTAAATTCAGTGGTAGTAACACAAGCAATAGAAATAAAAATAGGTGTTTACTAGGGTTTTAGGAGACGACGGGCTGGGACTGGGCGGCTGCCCTGCACTCGCCGGTTCTAGACCATGGCATTGATTCTCTCTTTTTTAGACCAAAACACCCCTACGACATTTGCCATAATGACATCGTTACCCTTGATTGCCTATTTCTCCTAACCACCTCTGCCAATGAAACACTATTACTCCAGCCGTCGTTCTCCTCCTCTTTCTCCTCCCCTCCCTCTCGCTTTTCCAACGACGCCCGCCAGAAATCGACCTGCACCGTCGCTGCCGACATGCGTATTTCGCCACCGAGGACCCGCCGCCGCTATTCCCTGCCAACATTCGACACTACCACATGGTCTACGTTTGCGTTCAGGTATGCCTTCTCCATCTTTCTTAATTCAAAAATTCATCGGCCTTTTGCTTCTGCTGTCGTCCTTCTTTCCCTTTGTTCATGCCACTGCAAAGTTGAAACAATTATACTGCTACCATCGAAATGATTGTATACGATTTCCCTCACACACACACACCAC
>JAMKQA010023278.1:0-11209 GCA_024699735.1 Posidonia australis
GCATAGAGGAGGAGGAAGTTTGTTTCCCTGAAAGAACTTTAATTACCAAGATTTTTCTTTTTCCCAATTTCAAAAATAATGATATTTCAGCTTCCTTCGCATCTTAAATTTTCAAGATTTCTTTCCTTGTTTCCAAAATAATAGGTCTAATGTTGTTAAGATATAAGACCATACTCTTAATTTATTAAAAGAATAAAAAATAGGTTTGTTATTTGTTTTCTGTGCTTAAATAATAATGATAATATTTTTTTATTTTCATGTTATTCAAGAAGGACTTCCATGAGGTGAATTTGACCAAAACTTATATTCTATCTCATTTTAATGATGATTATATTTTTCCTTTGTTATTATTATTTATTACTTAATTGTGTTATATAGATGTAAATATACATGTTTACTACACATCTGAGGGTATATGCTTGTATACATCTCATGTTACATATTAATTTGTTTATTTAATATTGATTAAAACTAGCATGAAACAATTTCAAATTATAACACCTTACTGTAAAATTCTTTAATGTAAATTATGCAATTTTTTAAAAATTATGTGTTTATGTTTTTGCCTATTTCATGTAAAGAATCATAAGATAGACATTTCTATTATTTTTTTCAATTTGTATATGCATATAGAAAATAAATATCCCAAAGTATGTTTACATGCTCTTGTGCCCGACCATCCTTTCATAATTTCTAGTTGCCCGTGCACCGCTTGTGGTGCGTTTTAGTCTCCTTTACAACCAACACTGTTGGATAACAAATTTTTTATGATCGACAACATTATGTAGCTCAAAATAAACCTGTAATAGTGAACATATATAATTCAATTTTTATTGAATTCTGATTATCATAACTACTTTGACCTAACTGTTATCCAAAAATTTCAACACTAAAGTATACTTGTAAGTATCAATTAGAGTATGAGATAATCACGAGGTATATAAGAAGATGATTTACTATACCTTTGAATGTTATTGAGTAAATGAAAACAAAGGAGGGGTGCACGCAGCATGCATGGCCAAGTGCACTCTTACAGATCCTTTCCCATGTAGAAATATTCATAAAAATGTATTTCCAATTTATGAATCAAATCTACTTCTCAACCAAGAATTTCCTTTCTGTATCTGAAACATTGAGTGTTGCTGCTGGAATACATTTCTTCATTTGAACCAAAAACCTAGTAGTATTTACTGAGACCAAAAGTATAAAATGAACATCACCTGCGAGAAACCAAGAACCCTGCCTTCGTAAATGTGGGTTAAAAACAAAGTGATAACGCTAACCACGAGACTTTTCCAATTACACTGCTTTTCAAAAGTAAATAAGCTTCTTACAACAAGCATCGGCTAAGCAAAGCATCTAGTTTGCCAAGGAACAATCAAAATCTTTGTCAAAATAGTCATAAATTCTAACTTTATTCCTCCTCTTTTTTTCCTCCTTTTTTACTAAAATATGAACAGAGAACATGTCATTACTCGGTCTCAAAATTAAGCCTCACACTGCCTTCGACATTCTGAAGGTTTGATCAAACACCTTGCACCAACCTGTCAAATGGTTACTTCAAATTGGCATTGTTGATTCTCCTGCCTTTTCTAGTATGACATTGATGGGGCAGATGATGAATCAGGATAGCTTTCCCTTTGCACGTTTCGAAGGTGGGGAATATAAACTACCACTGTGATTCTGATTAACATCACCATCGCTAATCCCTGGATCTGTCATTTTCTGCTTCCCACCCACTTGCCGAGAGTTATCGACTGTAGCCTTTGTGCCAATATCATCATTTCCTTTTTCACTTTGATCCTTATCTGAAGCTTCATTTCTATTAGCAGAAGAAGTTATATCCGAGGTTTGAGCTTCCGAGGTGGTTAGAGCCTTTAACTTTTCACTGCCTGTCTTGCATTGCTTCTCCAACATCATCTGAAGATATCTTCCCTGTTCTTCAATTCTTAACTGCAAATTTCTTTGAATCTGTAAAGAAGATGATTCATGCACGTCTTAGAATCAATGATACATTGGCCTACTTGTATTTGAATTTGAGGTTAAAAATAGTTTCACTTAAATTTTACAGAGTAAAGACGAATTAGGCAGCACAAGGAAAGATTATGATAAAGAAAATGTTTCCAAATCCAACCAGTAGTACAATCCAGAAATTTAAGAGCCCGAGGACAAAAGCAGTTTCCAAAAGATGTATAAACTATGAAATAGGCTGGTGAAAAGAGAAGTGAAACAGATAGAAATGTCTCTGCAAAAACATAGATTTATATACTTTTTAATCAACTTACATTGACTATAATTACAGACATACAGCCTAAAAATGGCAAGGCTAAGTCTATTCAACAATTCAGAGATCCAAATAGAGCCCGGCCCTATTTGCCGATACACATGAATTAAAAATGAACTAGATAAAAAGTTACCAAGGTGAAAGGCAATAAGCCACCAAAAACTCCCAAGGTTTGAGAGGTGTGACATGAGGCACCAGGTGTGACAAAAACTAAAGAAACAATTATTAAAACCAAAACTAAGTGGTTGAAGTCAAAAAAGTGAAATCATGATTGGACTATTTTACAGAGAAAAAGTTAAAAGTGGATGAAGGTTGAAATAGCCCTTTTCAATTGGTTGTCACCTGCAACCATGGTGACCAAGGCAACTGCCTTGTTGAACTGGACTAAGATGGTAAGCACTCAAACAACACTACTCTGCCTGGCCTGGCCGGATAGCATGAGGAGACAAGGTAAGCCACCTTGCTAACGTCGACTATATATGACACACAAGTTTTGGAAAAACAACTTCTTGGGAGAATATGTGTTATCAGAATCCAAAGAAAACTGAAGGCAAGGAAATTAATTTTCCTTTGATTACTTTTTTAAGAAGTGTTTGTGTCTCTGTTGGAAAAGGAAATAGTTTATGTTCGTTTTCAGAGTATAAAAACTAAGAAGATTTTCATTTCCATGGGTATAAGATAGAATCCTGATGGAAACACGTTTCTGTTTATTTCCAATGACAAATACAAATACTAGAAATTTGGTAAAATGAAAAATAAATTCCATTGATTTTTATTTTCTTTTGTTTCCCTTTGACTAATATTTTCCATTTCCTTCTGTTTCTAAGGCACAAACAAATTCTTACTATTTCTTTTTGGGGATAACACCAGTAATCAAGGCAATGACAGTAACAACATTTAGAGCTAACAAAATTGCTCTTAAAATCATTTTTCAGCTAAAGTGCAAGAGCTGTAAATTCATGATACTTCAGACCAACAAACACTTCTTTCTATTTACTAGACAACACCAGTCATAGCCATATGCAATACAAGATCAAAAAGGCAACGAGAGATCATAATATTAATATTTAATAAAAAACAATATCAATATTGATCACTTAAACAACAAGCAGAGAAACATTTTTCAAAATGAGGGTTTTCTGACTGCTAGCCTTATATAGCCCAAAAGTTACAGAATTTTTATAAATTACATACCTTGATATAAAAGAGAGAAAAATAAAAATGAATAGTAGATCAACCACATGAAGGAGAGAAGAGAACTTGAAAAGAATAAAAAAGTTATGCCAACCAGATATCGGAGAAAGAAAGCGATTTAGTAACAAAAGAGTTCAGTTGCATGTTTTAAAAATCAAAATGGTCTCAAGTATCTAAAGACCATCTTTGAAAAAAAATTAAAATAGCAGTGGGAGGTGAAAATATAATGATTGTGGTACCTCAAGTTGTTCATGAAGCCGTTTTTGGACTTCCATCTGGAGTCGTAGAGCTTCAGTAATACCAATTCCCCTATTAATCATAAAAAGGTAAGATATAAGAAGGCCAAAGAAGTTAAAATAGCAGGTGTATGTGTGCGAGTACTCTCAAGTTTGTCTTTGTGATATCTTCAAAGTATTTAAAAACGGAATTCCCAAGAGTTGAATGATTTTAGAAAATGATCCAAAATGCACTATTTAAGTTAATTAGATAGGATTCTCTATTCAACATGCTACATGGGTTAGAAGACATCAAACAAGTTAAATTTCCAATGAATTTATGTGGTACACTCAAATGTGGTACTCTTAACCGTAGCAAATGATCTAATACTATTAGTCTGAATCTATGGAAAATTCCAAATGGAAAATCGGATGCATTGACCTATGTTGTCATCATTTGAAGAGTATGGTAATACAGTTCAAGTGAAATAAATTTCCAACATGAACCTGCACGTCAACATCATCATAAGTTGACATTCAACAGTCAATCATCATGGTATAATGATCAAAATAAGGTGCCAATCTTATGACTATATCCGTTGCAGTTATGCTCCACCAGCCACATTTTGGACAGGTAGGTCATCATTGGTTAGCACCGCGGCAAGTACAAATACACTATCAAAATGCGACTAGTTCTACCAAACAAAAATTCCCAAGACTGTAAATACTGAATACTACATACAATTTCTTCAAATGGAAATCAATTACAAGCAAAATTTGATGCCATCATAAGGAAAGACATCTAGTCTTCCCTCATGGATGCCTACCGTGCTGCCTGACCAATTTTTCTGCAGTTACTGACAATGCATATGGAAGACTAAAGTGGTAAGGGGAGGCAATGACTCCACCTTTTGGTTTGAAATAAATCATATGCTATTAGATTTACTAGGAAAGAAGAAAAGGCATTATGCTATGAACCCTCCAATGATCAGTGAGTAGCAATACACTATGATCCCACCAATGATCAGTAAATGAGTAAAGTAGAAATTTATTTGAACTATACCTATTCGATGTTCCAAAAAAAAGTGAAGAAACTGACTGCTTTTAAAATGAAAAAGAGGAAGATAAAGGGTTTTCTTTTTTCAAGAAACAAGTTACCATGTTGATTGTTTTAAAAGATTGTTTATATAATTAAATTAAACATCATGGGAAAATGTGTCTATTGCATCCCTAAAAAGAGTCTATTACAAAACTATGTTGCAATTTTTTTTTGTAGAATACTCTACAAAGAAAGGGAATAATTCTACATGTAAATTGAATAATCAAATTGTTTATACTCTCCAAAATTCAACAACAATCACAAAGAGAATTCTCAACCATGAAAAATGTCAAAAATCAACTTCAAAACAAAACAGGATATAAGTTTCTTAGAGATTATTTAAGAGCATATACGAAAAAGAAGTTCTGAATCAATTGATGTCAACTAATACAATGACTAATTACTTAAAAGAAAATGGGTGTAAAATTTAATTTACTTAATAATTTAAAACTTTTAAGTTTGCTTTTAAACTTGAATGACATTATAGTGTTATATATGAAAATAACATGCAAGTAACCACTAAATGTCAATTAAACAACATATTATTACATACAATATTAAATCTAAACATCTAACTAAAAAGCAATATTAGCTATGATTGGTGGGATCCAAGGCTACGTTACACGAGGTCCGTGAATATCTTTTCATTTACCAATGTGAGGCTATTCTCCTTTTACATGCCCTTTTGGGTTCTGCATTTGGACAGATTTTTAACGGGTGACGTAGAGCAGAAAGGTCATTTGACCCCTGATCATACGTGGTCTAGCTCTGGCACAAGATTCAACTCAAAACCAAATGGCCATGAGTGGAAGGGTCCAAGATTATATAAGGCCCACAAATATCTTTAACTTCCCAATGTGGAACTATTCACTAATAATATATGACCAAATGAATAAAAAGCATCTTCCCTCATTTAAAAGCATGCATTCTCTCTGAAAAAACGCAACCATAAAACAGTAAAAACAGAGCAAAGCAGTGAAGCAGCTATATTTGGAATGACCTTCCAGCTGCATTCACTAAAACTAGTACCTGCCTTATTTGTATGAATAATTACAATGTTAATAAAATTCTATAAGATTATGAACCTCTGATGAATATACACTGCTTCAAAAGAAGAATTTAGTTCCAGAATCACATCATAGCACTTGCCCTTGTTTTTTTCATGTATTTTTCATCAAAGAGCGAGAATAAAACTAAGAAGATGATTAAGTACGTAAAATATTGGACCTTCACTGAAAATATATTGCACCAAAAGAGAGCAATCCGTTAAAAATGATTCAATTTTTTGTTATGATTGCCAGAAAAAAGCATCTAAAAAATGGCAAGGTAACAATCGTAGTGCGTGAACAATTGGAAAAATCTGATCTGATTAGAATTTGATGTTTCTAGATAAACAGAATTCAACTTACGACTTCAGGTCCAGAGAGGACATGTCATCGAGGGTTGTGTTATTTATCGCTGATGTTCCTGCACAAAAATATACATATATAAACCCTTTTTCAAAATAGTATGCAAGTGCAATTAGTCCATTTTTTGTTAATTGAATAGATAACACATATGTTAACAAAGTACCCATTCAAATATAGTGATGAAAACTATAGTTTGAAAAATGCCTATGCATACCAAACTAGAGATGAAAGGTACATTATGCAAAAAATGTCTTAAATAAACTGCATAAACTTGGTTAAATAGCAGAAGGAGGGAAGAACACAGAGAAACGCAAATTACAATATGAAAGAATAAACATACTAGTCAATCCAACCATATAAGCATGATGATGTAGTAACATAATGCAGGAAGAATATACAACTCTAGGGAACACAATTTACAATGATTACCAATTAATCAGAGCATATATGAAGGTTTTGGATAAATGAAAGGGTGTCCAAACAACAAATAAGAAAATTTATAGCTGTCTTTCTTAGGGCACAAAACTTCAAATTATTAACAATAATACTGTTTTTTCTTAGATATAGATAAAACAAGTAAGGAACCATGAACTATCAATCACCTTCAGATGAGTCTGGCCTGTAGCGGGCTGTTCTATACTTCTGCAAACCATAAACAAATAAATATCATTCAAGCAAAAGAAAACAAACAGATTCATCCCAAACAATAATCTCAAGATGAAAACCAAAATCCAAACCTGCAGGTGACTTTTCACATGGTAAATAGTCATGTCATCATAATTCATAAGTTTCAAAACAGCCTTAGGAGTAGCTTCTGCAGCAAAATTGTAAAATATGAGGAAAAATCATAACCTTAAGTGAGTAGCAAGACACATGCGTACGATATAACATACTTTCACAACCCCCGAGCTGATTGACAGCTTGTACAAAGCGCTCATGCTTTTCCGGCGTCCAACGCATCCGTTGTTTGGCTGGTGCACAATTCGCAGAGGAGATAGGACTAGCTGCAGCACACAATTCCCCAGAATGTGATGGTGCTGGTTGATGAATGTTGGGTTGTTGCACTGAAAGACTTCCCAACGGTTTAGGTGGTGGGTGTACAAACTGCAAGAGCATAATGATAGTATCTCAAACATCATCAATATAAACATGACTCACAGAAGAATGATAGTCAATACAAGTTCCCAAATAAAGATATCTCCCATTCCCCTAGTTATACCACTTGCAACCACAGGAATCACGCATTAAACAACAGTTCAACTCAGCCAAGCTGTAATACTTAACCTTATGGATGTTTTAAATTTAGATAAACCAACTAGTAAGAGACTCCTACGGTAATCATCCCACTAAGGTTTGAATCCTAGATTTTTTGCACAAATTGGGAGCATGAAACGATAGGCTATGCATTGATCTACTGCCACAATTTACAGCTTTATTACCACATCAATAAGGATAAAGGAGCAATAATTTTCCGATGTCCCCTTAGTATCGATCTTCATTTTGGTAGTTCAAAAAATAATAAAGTAGTCTATATCGGTAACTGTAACTATTATTTTTAATCATGGTTCCATCTATAATCTTAGATAGAAGATAAACAATGATACAAACAGTTATTTCCAAAGAATTGCATGTATCTGAGCAAAATATTTTATAACATTGTTTTATTGTGTGCATGGATAAATTACCTCTGGTCCACGCTCAGTGGCAGTTGCTTCAGGAAAAAGCTCGTTCCAATTTGGTGTCAGATTGTCATCATTTGTTACCCACTCCCATTCATTACCCTTGGTAAGGTCCTCAGAAGCAACAATACCACCATTTACAACAGAAATATTGTCAGCAAAATCCAAAAACTCCTGTATTGTATCTGCACTCCACTGTACTCCAGTGGATTCCTTGGAGTAATCATTCAATTCTTGAGATTGAAATGATCCTGAATTTTGGGGATATGGTAAAGGAACAGAAATTCCATTATTTGATAACTGAGGAATGAATGAACCACCAGCTAAATGTTCCTCATGAGCTGAAACAGAAGAAAAATGGAGATCAGGAGAGATCCCAGAGCCTGGTGAATACAAAGGTCCAATTACACCATCGTTTGAAACCAAATGAGTGGAATATGGCGCCACAGAATTGGATTGCAATTCCCTTTCCATAGAAAGTAGTTGGGAGTCAGGGATTTTCTGACGCCCCTCTCCCTGGAGAGAGGGTAGAACTGATAAAGATGGTGGCATATTCCTGGAACCCGGTGAGAGGTTGTGGTGGTTTTTGTTAGGCGCTTCCATTGATTGAACTAACGTCCTTCCCATGTCAGTAGATACCCTGATGTTCATTCTCTCTCACGGAAGAACAACTGGCACAGGCTTGCACAACCACATTGGACCTGTACACGAGTCACTGTAATCCATAACAAGGACATGAATTCAGACCACCTGTTAAAGAAAATATCCACAACAAACATATATCTCAGACAAATATCTGATCCAACATGTCATCAATTGCTTATGATCTAGAGGGATGCTTTGCATGCTTCGGTTAATTTGCAATGAGTTGGAGGAAGTGTTCTAGCTTTGTATATCAAATACTTCCTCATCAGATACCCATACTGCCAAAACTTTTCATTGAAGTTAAAAAGATACTACGATAGCAGCAATCCAGACATATATATGACAATCATAAATACTAGAATACTAGGATATCAGAATTTTTCATGGTGAATGAATTCTATGTCATAAACGCTACCCAACAGCTTCCAATTTAAGATGATCTCCACAAAAGGAGGGCACAACGTGGAAACAACGACAGGAGAAAGAAAAAATAAAAACGCAGGGATTATTCACCTGTATCTTGAACAAAACACCAACAGAACGGTCCCTGGAAAATCCAAAACAGGAAAGGGAAGAAAACAGAGAGACAGAAATAATTCCGAACGAAACACGCAGCTTTACCAGCATCTTGGAAACACTAACTCGAAAAGAAAAGTCAAAAGCAGGAAGACAGCACCAACCCAATACCCAACGAATCCTACAGAAACCAGAACAAGCATCCATCCATCCATAAACAAAATAAATCAGGCAAAAGCAGCCACCTTTCCTCAGAAACCAACCAACCAACCCAGGTCAATCCAATCAACCCTAACAAAAAAAATTCCAACACGCAAAAAACAAAAGGAAAAAAAGACAGAATCAAAAATCGAATGCTTCCAACTCCTCCTACCAAACAACAGAAGCCCATCATCGCAGTCGGCAAAACGGGGGCTTTCGCCTGTCTCCTCCTCCTTCTGGTGCGGGTGGGGGGGTTGCTGGGGGAAGTGGGAAATAGTTCGCTCGATTTGGACGGAGGAAATCAGAATTCCATCTCAGCGTTCATTTCCTGGGCGAATCGACGAACCAACGATCGATTCCTAGAGAGAGAAAGTGGGTTTTTGCACTTTATGGTGCGCTGCTGCACTGGTGGCGTGTTGCGGGAATATATGGAACGAGGGCGGAAGTGCGTTTCTTTTGGCACGGAAGTCGTGCATTCGCTTGCGGGACAATTGCGAAACAAACCGTTGAATCGTAGCATGGATATTGATCCGACAGTATCTATGTGCTTCTGGACCATCTGGTGAATTTCGTGACCAAAGGATGTACGGAACGTCGTGCTCGGGGAATTTCCCACGAGGCCACGCCCGAGAACCACCAAGTTGGCTCCTCTGTTTGGGCTGTTGGCCTGTGGCTAGAGGTAGTGGACCCCACACTTTGTGGTGGGTTTTTTAAATTTAAAAAAGGTTTTTAAATTTTAAAATACAAATACACAAACTTATAAGGCCTTGAATGTCATATATATGAATATATCATTTTAAATTTTAAATTATCACGCAAATCTCTCTAGATTCACATTCATTACACTCATTTCCTAGCATTGAAATTTTGTTAACTCTTGACAGATTTATCTTACAACATACATAAAATTTCTAATACCTAATAAGAAATTAACAAAACATCCTCCACAAATGTAAAATACATAATAAGATTTGCTCATGTTAATTTCTTTAGTAATTTATCAATTAAATGGTTATTTTGCTCCACCTTTGTGGTAATTTTATCTCCTTGGAGGTCTCAAATTTATTATCATCTAATTGACAAGATCCTAAGTAAAAGTTGGGTTTCTTGCATTCAAAAGGTATGAAGTCAGGAAGTGCATATTGATAATTTGTTATTCCTTCAGTAGAGATATCAAAAAATGTTGTTGAATTGTGGAAGGTATATTAGATATTTTAGATATCTTCTAAACAGAGCTTTGTTATGAGTTTATGAATTTAGATATTAGGACATGAGCTAAATGAAATGTTAATTTTGAAGGATATTTGTGGTAAGTTGAACTTTAAAAAGATATGCATGTGGTATTACGTGACTTTAGAAGGGAATGTATGCAAATACATCCTCAAAAAAATTCTTTCATAAAGTTATTTATTTAGGGGAAAAAAATCTGGTGCGGTCGGTCCTACACGATAAGGTGGGGGGAAGGGGTAATTTGGGGTTTTCCGCGTGATGCATTTGAATATTTCCGTATTTTTTAATGTTGAGATGCAATATTGTTGTTTTTCCAATAAATAAATAAATAACAAATAATGAAGTCTGTACCGAAACGGGAACGTATGTCACCCTTCTTGACGGACTACGTCATACAAGTACATGATGTAGGGAACTATTTTAATTTTAAAAATCCAGACGACCTTCAGCAATAGTATTTGCCACTGCCATAGGACTTTAGGACGTATAATCTCCTAAAAGATGAAGGAACTTAGGTACATTTTCATCGAGATATGGCATGTTGTAATGTGTGAATTGTCTGGCCATAAATATTTTCCACGTGAATTAACTTATTTTAACAAAAACAGATCTTTTTAAAATGGGTTGCATATATCCCAAATATGTATATTTTCTTTCTGTGAAATTTGTAACTTCGGAGGAGTTTGTGCATAGACATGGAAACCGGGCCGGGCCGGGCCGGCCCGGCCCGCGAAACA
>JAMKQA010023280.1:0-10087 GCA_024699735.1 Posidonia australis
ATGATTTAATTGGAATTAAGCTTGAATTAAGGTTTTTGTCTTATTTAATGGATTTTAAATTGTTTTAATTCCTTTTCACTTAATTAGGGTTTTGAATTTGATTAATTAGGCCTTTTATTGAATTTTAAGCTGATTTAAGTGGGTTTTAAATGGATTAGGGTTTTTATTAGATTTTAAATGGATTTGATCAGATTTTATTTAATTAGGGTTTTTATTAGGGTTTTATGGGATTTTGGGTGGATTTTAATTGGATTTTGTGGTTTATGGGTTTTATTTATTAAATTAGGGTTTTATTGGATTTTTAAGTGGATTTTGACTGGATTAAGTGGGCTTAGGTTGATTTGTTGGATTTCAGGTTTAAATGGGTCAGGTGGGCTAGTGTGGACCTAATTGGGCTTGTGTGGGCTAGGGTTTTGGTAGTTGCAACCAGAGCATCATCCGGAGGAGCCTGCTGCCAAGTGACTTCAAAATCGGGATGTCTACAGATGCCCCTCCCTGAGCGAGGTCGAGGGAACCGAGACCGATACTCAGGGTTGACAAGACACCCCACTTGAGTCCGCAGGAGAGTGGTATTTGCTGTGGGGCCATGAGCCACTTATTCGACGGATGCGTCGAAAAGTCATGACTCGAGGCCCATGCAAAATGCAAATGCAAAGGATGACCCTAATGCTGGGTAATGCATGAAAAAGATGCCGAAAGTGAGTGGGTAGCTCAGCTCTCGAAGGAAAGCGTGAGAGACTTCCCGACTCGTGCCAAAGTGTGCCTGGACAAGTCTACCAGACTCATTGGCATGGGGCAAACCTAGCGAAATGACGGACCATCCAGCCTAGGAAGATGCATGGCAAGATGCCGGACTTGCCGTTCGAGGGATAGAATGATGACGGATGTCAAAGGGGATTAGCCCAAAAGAAGGGGCATCAGATAAGACTATCAAACCTACAAGCTAAAGGATAGGGCATGGTAAGTTGACAGACCTACCGACCAGATAGTCAACTAAGGAGCGACCCCAGCATTCTGCACTTCCACGGTGACGGCCACCCTGTGCAGGAGCATTCACCATCCCACGATTCCCCTTCCTCAGGAGAACCCTCAGAAGCCATCCCCTCCCTGGGAAGGTTGGCCTATCTCTCAGGACGCTACCAGCTACGGGGCATGTTTCCCACCCGCACTGGCCACCATAGGGTACGCCTCCTCACGGCGTCCTCCACACACGGTGCTCAAGAGGGAGTGTCATACCTCCACACCCGAAAACACCCGAGCCTCAGCGCTCACAGCGAGAGTAAGAGTATGACACCTCCCCATCATGCCACAAGACACCTCAACCCGTGGACCACAACCCTAGCTTCGAGACGACAGTCAAGGAGTCTCATACCTCCAAGACCCGACGCCCCTCAGCCTCAGGTATCTCGGTGCCCTAACCTCAACAGGGGACATCGCGCCTAACCACCCGAGAATGTCGTCACATTCCCTGGTCCCGACGACACGGTCCCATGCTACCTCGACCAGCACACAGAAAACTAGGAAATCATTTTCCAAACCAGGCCAACCATTTCCTTGAAATCCATTTTTCAAACCATTTCCATATCTTTTGAAAACTCTTCCAAAACCTCGGCAAAACGGCACATCAGGTGTCCCAAGGGACCACCACTGATGGCCCACAATCCCATCTCATAGGGACAAAAAACGACATCCAAAAAACCATCGAAAACACATTTACACACTCATTTGGGCCCAGAATCGGCATGCCGAAATCAAGTTCGGTATGCCGAAAACCCCTGGTTCGGTAGGCCGATCTGGATCGGTCGATCGAATCAGGTCAACGGTCAACACTCAGGCCAAATTCGGTATACCGTCCAAAAATGGATGACTGAAACTCAACCAGAGGACCTAAACTGACAGAAAAACGGTATGCCGAGCGGAATCGGTATGCCGAAATCCCCTGATTCGATATGCCGTTTCCATTCAGTATGTCGAATTCTGTGAAACCAGAAAACGGCCCAAAACCCTACTATCTGAATCGCCCCAAATGGGACCTTCAATCGGACCTCCTAAACAAACACCAAAAATCTTGCATAAAACATATGGTGTAGACCCTCGAGTCTACTCCAAAATCCAACAAAAAAAACTAAAATCCATTCAACATGCATCAAGATATAAAATCACAAAGGCAGAAGGGTCAAAAGGACCCAAAACACACCATTCGCCATAAATACCAATAAATGCTCCATAAATACACAATAAATCTCAATAAATTCTAGGAAGGGAAACTTACCTAGATTTCATGAAATCCTAACATTTTCATGGAAATGCGTACCTGAGAAACGCCTCTGGCGATCTCTGGTTGACTCCGGCAAGCTCCACGCACCACCACGAGCAACCACAACCTTTGCTTCGCTCCCTCGACCTCTTCCTCTCTCTCTCTCGATGCGTGCGCGATGCAAGGGGAAAAATAGAGGAGGTAAGGGAGACGAGTGGAAGGGAGGAAGGGAAAGGAGAAGGAGAAGTGAGGAGGAAGGGAAAGAAGGTGGAGGAGGAGGAGGAGTAGCGCGCCACCGAGGAGGAGGGGAAAGGAAGGAGGAGACGGCGATTGGTGGCGAGGAGAAGTGCGGTGCGACTTATAAAGCCTGCGCCCGCAGTAGCTGAAAACATGCCCACCTGTGCGTCTCAGCCACCGGTACACAGCACGAGCAGCCAACCGCCAGCCACCACCAATGAGGCCAACTGCAAGCCTCAACCACCAGCCCACACATACGGGCCCCACAGGGACCCCACACGGACCCACACCAGGGCCCCACACGCACAGTGCCAAACCACGCACAGAGACATGCAAATAGAAGCCGGCCCACGAGGCCCAAGCCCAAAAACACAAACCACACAACAGGCCTCGGAACAGTAACACCCGTCCAGGAATAAAATTCATAAAATGTAAATAATTACAAAATGAATTTTACAGGTGTGACAAAAGGTTTCTGGACGGCTTGAACCCAAGGCTGCGGGTGAAGGTGACAGGCTGTCGGTGCCAGATTGTGGAGGACATAGTTGGGATAGCGTCTCGCTTCGAGGCAGAGCATCAGAACTATCTAGAGAGTCATCTTAAAGCGAAGGGTAAGTCTTCTTTTACCTCCTGGTTCTCTTTCTTCGGTCCTTCAATTGCTAGTAGTTCAGGTAGCTCTGAAAAGAAGCAGAAGGGGAGGTCCAGTGTTTTCTTTGTAGGAAGACGGAGTTTTGCTGGGAATAACAGAGCTGGCCTCAGTCAAACAGGATCCAGTGCTCCCGGTAGGAACCAATGCTTCAACTATGGTCAGGTGGGTCATATCACTACATATTGTCCTCATCCTCGGCAGCCTTCGACCTCAGGGGTGTGCTATATTGTGGGAAGGTGGGACACGTTCAAAGATCTTGTCCAGAACGATTGAAGAAGACAGGAAACGCACCACAGCAGTCGACTAGGAGACGAGTGTTTACCATTGCAGCTCCAAGCGCTGGGACTTCGGGAGATGTAGTTGAGGGTAAGGATGATTAGTTGGTTTTGTAACCCTCTGTGATTGTTATAATCTCCTTGTAGTTTGGACATCTGCCTGATTGTATGGATGTGATGGTGTTGTTTTGCTTGGCTATCAGGTTCTTTTATTGTGGCTGGCTGGATGGCCAAAGTGTTGTTTGACTTAGGGAGTTTTTTCTCCTTTATCTCTGAGTCTTTCGCGGTAGAGTTGGGAGAGAGACCAGCTAGACTGGCCTTTCATCTCAACATGGTGATGTCGCTAAGGAGCACAGTTTGGCATGGAGGTATTAGCGATCTGTTGACTTGACGCTGAACGATAGAGAGTTCAACGCCAGCCTGACTGTAATGGACATGCAAGAGTACGATGTGATACTCGACATGGATTGGTTGGCGCAGCAATCCACTTTGATCGAATGTGCTCGGAGGAGAGTTTATTTTGGGTCTCTTGAGGATGGGTCTTTCTTTGTACAAGGTGGGTGTCATGGTGAGCCTAAGCTTGTCATTTCGACTATGAAGGCTTATAAGTCTTTAGTCAGAGGTTGCGTGAGGTATCTAGCCAGTATAGTTACCTCCACTTCTCCTAAGTTGGGTGTTCATGACATCTCTGTGGTGTGTGAATATCCTGACGTTTTCCCTGACGATTTGCTAGTATGCCACCTCACAAGGAAGTAAAGTTCTTGATCGATCTGATCCCCAGTTCTAGTGCTGTGTTGAAGCCACCCTATCGCATGGCACCAGCAAAGTTGCAAGAGCTCAAGACTCAGTTGCAAGAGTTGTTGGACAAGGGATTCATCAGGCCAAGTGTGTCTCCGTGGAGAGCGCCTGTCTTGTTCATTCACAAGAAGGATGGTTCTCTCTGACTATGTATAGATTATCGGATGCTGAACCAGATCACAGCGAAGAACAAGTATCCCTTTCCCCACATTGATGACCTGTTCGACCAGTTGCAGTCTGCATCCGTGTTCTCGAAGATTGATCTGAGGTCAGGTATCACTAGTTGAGGATATGAGACTCAGATCTTCAAAAGACTACTTTCCAGACGCGGTACGAGCATTACGAGTTCACGGTCATGCCTTTCGGCTTGACCAATGCACCGACTGCGTTTATGGATCTGATGAATAGGCTTTTTAGCCCTTTTTTAGACCAGTTCGTTGTGGTTTTTGTTGATGATGTGCTGGTTCACTCCCCTGATGTTGAGACTCACACCTTGCAACTTAGGGCAGTTTTGGATACTCTGAGGCTTCATCAGTTGTACGTAAAATTCTCCAAGTGTGAGTTCTGGCTAAGTGAAGTCATGTTCCTTGGCCATTTGATTTCTGGAGAAGGCATCAGAGTGGATCCTGCCAAGGTCAAGGCAGTGAGCAATTGGGAGCGACCCAAGACTGTGACGGAGATCAGGAGTTTCTTGGGTCTGGCGAGCTATTATAGGAGATTTATTAGGGATTTCTCCTCCATAGTCGTGCCTTTGACAGAGTTGACCAGGAAGGGAGTTCCATTTTGCTGGGACCAAAATTGTGAGGCGAGTTTCAAGAGCTGAAGTCTCGTTTGGTTTTTGCCCCTGTGTTGACTCTGCCTTTTGGAAGTGGTGGCTTCACTATGTATAGTGATGCCAGTGGTGTTGGGTTGGGGTGTGTTCTAATGCAGCATGGCAATGTCATCGCATATGCTTCGCGTCAGCTGAAGGATCACGAGAAGAACAACCCGACCCATGATTTGGAGATGGCTGCCGTAATGTTCACTCTCAAGCTCTGGCGACACTATCTCTATGGGGAGCAGTTTGAGGACTTCACCGATCATCAGAGCTTGAAGTATATCTTCACGTAGAGGGACCTCAATCTGAGGCAGCGCCGTTGGGTGGAGTATCTAAAGGATTATGATTTCAGCCTGTCCTACCACCCCAACAAGACCAATGTAGTTGCCGATGCCTTGAATCAGTGTACACACGTGTTGGCGAGCCTGATGGTCAAGGAGTGGACCATGTTGGAGGATCTAGTGAGTTGCAGGCCGAAGCAGTGAGCTTGGAGGATGGTTGGTGCCTAGCTGGTCAACCTGTCTATTAGCCCTAATCTATTAGAGTTTATTGTCACCTGCAGCAGCTGGATCCGTTTCTTCAGGCTGTGTTTGAGAAGTTGGAGGCTGGTGGAGAGCCTCATTTCTCTGTTGGGGCATATGGAGAGCTGAGGTATAATATGCATCTGTATGCGCCCTAACATGAAAAGGCTAGGCAGAGGTTGCTGGATGAAGTGCATCGGTCTAGGTACACTATTCACCTTGAGAGTACGAAGATGTACCGAGACCTGAAGCAAAACTTTTGGTGGCCTAACATGAAGAGAGATGTTGCTGACCATGTGGCAAGGTGTACAACCTTCCAGCTGGTCAAGGCAGAGCACCAGAGACCTAGAGGGACCTTGTAGCTGTTGGATATTCTTGTGTGGAAGTGGGAGCACATCTCGATGAACTTCGTGACTGGTTTGCCGCGTACTCAGAGGAAGAACGACACCGTGTGGGTGATCGTGGATCGGCTGACCAAGTCTGCTCAATGTCTGGCCATTCGGGTGAAGCTTCTGATGCATCGCCTGGCGGAGTTGTATGTGTCCGAGGTGGTGAGGTTGCATTGTGTTCCAGTGTCCATCGTGTTGGACAAAGACACAAGGTTCACCTCAAGGTTCTAGAGAACTCTGCAAGAGGCCTTAGGCACCGCGCTCAACTATAGCACAACATTTCATCCTCAATCAGATGGTCAGACAGAAAGGGCTATCTAGACGCTGGAAGATATGCTCAGAGCATGTGCCTTAAACTTTCAAGGGAGTTGGGAGGACCATTTATCTCTGATTGGGTTCGCCTACAATAATAGTTATCACTCGAGCATCGGGATGGCGTCGTACGAAGCTTTGTATGGTAGGCCATGCAGATCACTGGTTTGCTGGAGTGAGGTGGGTGAGCGTCAGTTGATTGGTCCTAAGCTTGTGCAACTATATACGGACAAGGTGGATTTGATTCATAGCAGGTTGTTGGCTACACAGAATCGGTAGAAGAGCTATGCCGACAGGAGGTGGAGACCGCTGGAATTTCAAGTGGGAAACTATGTGTTCCTGAAGGTGTTGCCAACCAAGGGTGTCATGAGGTTTGGAAAGTGTGGCGAGTCCTTGCTATATTGGCCTGTACCAAATCACCCAAAGGATCGATGAGGTTGCTTATCGATTGGATCTACCACCAGAGATGTCATCCGTGCACGACGTGTTCCATGTCTCCATGCTGAGGAAGTGATTGGCTAATGCATCTCATGTGATCCCAGTTCAACCAGAAGGGCCAAGAAGATCTATCCTTTGTGGAGCCTAGTTGTGGGCCAGTGTGGGGCCTACGCTTGTGGGTCGGTTGTTGTGGCGGGTGGTTGTGTGCGTGGATTTGTGCCGGTAGGTGTGGGTGGTTTGGTATGCATGTGTACTTACCTTCCACCCTACGTGGCTTTATAAGCCGAGACACACTCCCCATGCAACAATGCACTCTTCCCTTCCTTCCCACGTCGCTTCCTTTTTCCTGTCTCGAGCACGCCACCTCTCTCTCTCTGTGACCATGCCGGTGGAACCCTGCACAATTCTAAGGTGCATGGAAACACACGAGGAGCCTCGATATAGTCACAACGAAGATGGTGAATCCGAAGAAGGAAAATGGGCTCGAAAACACCAAAGAAAGATAAGAAAAGGATAAAGAAAAGGAGTCACCACCTAGTCTTTTAATGGAAAGATGAGGAAAACCTAATGAAATCAAGGCGAAGAAAACATATGTATGCTCTGTATCTAATGAATGTAGTGCACAAGTCAACGCGAGCCAGAGAAAGGGTAAGGATTCTTGTTACGCATGAGGAAAGTGTTAGGCACCCCTATGCGCCTGAAGAAATCGGTCCTTCTAGATTTCCTGCTTGTTAATGATCTGGTGCGTGTATGCTTGTCTATCCGAATGCACATGCCTAAGATGAATGCGAAAATATGCCAAATCAAAAAAAAGAAATAATAAGGAAAAGATAAAAGAAAATAATCTGAGAGACAATGTGGGCATTGAAAATGCCACTTTACTGTATGCCCTTGGGCGATGAGGAAAATCGTGAAAATCAGAAATATTCGGAAAGCATCTCACAAAACAACGGAAACTTAAGAAATCTGATAAAATCAAATAGGAGAAAATAATCCTCATTCGGGTCAATGTCGGCATTGCCAAACTTGTTAATTTACGCCCTCGAGCGATGAAAATCCAAATCAAATCAAAATCACACAAATCGGAAGAAATCCAGAAAATAATGTGAAAACTAAACTAGAAATAAATTTGAAATGCATGCATGATGCAAGAAAATAAGCATGAGAGAATATTCATGAAAAAGGGGAACAAAATGTACAAAATGCAAGTATGAGTGAAATATGGAAATTGTTAAGGGCCTCCGTGCAAAAATTACATGTCCCTATGTAAAGGCTGAGATTTCTAGGTTTAAATCAGCAAAAATGTTTAGGAAAACACATTTTATAAAATTTTAAGGAAGTTCGAGGTTAAATGTACAAAATTTTGCATTTTTGGTAAAAATTAGGATTCCTAGGGTCCAATCTGCAGTTTTGCCAACAAAACATGTGTTTAATGCAATTTTGAAGAAATTTAGGGTTAAATGTGCAAAATAATGGACTTATGTTCGAAAACATGGATTTCCAAGGACTAATCTGCAAATATGCCTTAAAATCATGCATTCAATGTAAATTTAGTGAAGTTTAGGCTTTAAAATGAAATTTTGTGCACATTTGAATAAAAAAATTGAATCTTCAGGGTTAGGTTTGCAATTGTGCCAAAAAATCATTCATTTAGAACAATTTTAGTGATGTTCAGGGTTTTTTGTGCAAATTTTGGACTTAAAATGAATGAAAACTAAGTTAAAGGGTTTTATGTCAAAATTTAATGCCTGAAAAATATTAAAAGGAAAACATAAGGATCACACTACAATTTTACAAAACAAAACATTATTAAAATGATTAAAAAACTAATGTAGGGGCTTAAATGCAAAACATAAGGACCTTGTTGCAAGAAAGGGAAAGGGGAAGAAGTTTTTTAAAAGAAACATTTTAAAAGAAAGCCCTATAGTCACCGGCGACCGCATCTCACCAACGACGGCGATTAGGACACGATCCTAAGCTTCCCCGATGCTTGATCTGGCATCCAAGCACATAGTGAGCAAGAGGGAAGAAAGAAGGGAAGATTTAACGGCTAGGATCAGGTGTTTGACGGTCCAGGTCTCTTCCCCACCTCACTCGCCAACATCGCGGCTCCAACGATGGTGATGGGGAAGAATGGGTCACTAGAGGCACTGGAACAATGGACCAAGGCTCCAAGAGGGTTGAGGGCGCGGAAAGGAAGGTTTTCCTCCATCTGGAAGCATGAATGGCCACGTGAGCTCCTCTGTCGACCAAGCTCGTCGTCATCTCCGACGGTGTCGACTGTGGAGGAAGAACGGGGCTCGAAGGAAGGTTCTGATGCTACAGGAGGCTAAGAGGAAAGGAGAGGAGGATGTCCCGACCTTCGAAGGAGAGTTGCGATGAGGGAGGTGCCCGGATGACCCCTACCAAGGGTCATCTTCTCCGGCGACGACGAGACTGCATCCTGTGGCCCACTTCCAGCGACTTCCAGAGTAGTTGCACTGCTTCCAGAGTGGAGGAGGAGCAAGAAGAGACCAAATCCAATCATTCTACACACACCAGGGCACAAATCATTCACTGGATTCGTGCCCCCACCTCTCCTACCGAAGAATCGGGTTTAGTGACCCAAAAATCACCTGATTCTGGCCAAGGAAAACACCTGGCCTTACTGGTATCGATTGAGGAAGGTTGTGGAGGTCCCAAGGAACTAGAATTGAAAGAAATTGAACTAGGATCGAGGCTTACCTGAGCTAGCAGTGATGGAGGTCACCGGAGCTCGTCAAAGATCGCCAGAGAGGTGGCCGGAGTTGGCCTGAACCTTGATTTTTCTCCTCTCTAAGCTTCCTCTTTGATATGAGATTCCTCTAGTTCCTCTGGTTAAAAGAAATCTCCTTGGTTGCTCTCCTCTCAAATTTTCTAAGTTTTTTCTCTCCTTTTTCTCCCCTTTTTCCCCTTTATTCTCTTGCAAATAAGGGAGTATTTATAGGCTTGCAATGGCTAGGTAGTTTGTTATGAGTTGTTATGGGTGGTTTGGTGAAGTGAGAAGTAGTTAGGGTTGTTATGGTAGAGTGGGAAGTGGTTAGGGTTGTTATGGTAGAGTGAAAAGTTGTTAGGGTTTGTTATAGATTGTTAGAAGTTATTATAGGTGGTTAGAGGTTGTTATGGTGGAGTGGGAAGTGGTTAGGGTTGTTATAGGTGTAACCATGCCGGCGAGGAGATTCCGCAAAAGAATGCGAAATCCGGCGGCAAAATCACGTCGAAAAAGCAAAACAAAAGGAGTCACCACCTAATCTATTATGGAAGACAAGGAAAACCATATACATGAAAAATCATGCAAAAAAACAACAAAGACAAGTCTACGAAATAACCAGAATGCGGGTAAGGATCCCTGTTACGCATGAGGAAGGTGTTAGGC